>JAECUM010021013.1:0-64480 GCA_016617855.1 Megalonaias nervosa
TTCCATGATATTTAAAAATACATTGAAAATACAATTCGCATAAAGCTTCAAGTCGTTAATTTTTCTGTAGGTTGTATTACATTTTTAATGAAATATCATCGCCAGAATATTACCAACATACACATAGATTATAGGAATAAGTACGATTTAAGGTGGTAGTCCGGTTTACGTTATCCTTAGCTGGTAAAACATACTATAATATTTGCTTCAAGTACCAATGACACATATTTGTACTCTCAATTTTATTTTCAAAGAGCCAACGACGGACTATTTTTGCACGTGTGAAACAGTGTCACTACTACCAATGTCACCACTGTTGAGAAGTGGACGAACGTTAAACATAGAGGTATAATGAATTTGATTATAGTTAATCACTGAATTTCGTTTCATGCATTTTCTAGCATGCATGTTTGATATGGCATCCGATTCGGATATTCAATCAGTACGTCTGTATTACACACGGATATCATCTTTATCGCACACAGTGGATTGAACTTTTATTCCACACAATTGTTTTAGCTCACCTGGCCATGTGGCCAAATGAGTTTATGACACTGAGTCCATACATCTACAATGCCTGTTTGACAATTCTTCTCCAAAACCAATGGATCAAGTTTAATAAAAGTTTCAGACAGCATTCTGGCATGAATGGATTTCTATGTTTTACAAATGAGACGGATAGCTCTCTGAAATGGCTGACTTTAGTACAAGAAAGGGAAATATTCAAACATTCAAACTACTCCTAATGAAAACGACTTCAACAATATTGATCAAATGTTACAGAATGCATTCTGGTATAACGACCTTCCAAGTTTGTACAAGTGATGCCATTATGACAAAAAGACGTGTGAATTGTATACAAATGATGCGGATACCGTTAAATATTGGTACCTTTACTAAAACTAGAAATATATTTAGACTACCTTTTCTCGAAAACTGCTGAATATAATTTGATGAAACTTGTTAGAGAAGTATCCGGACACAAATCCCGGGCACAATTTGGCTGACGTTTCAAACTTTAGATAAATATTGCAGTGTTTTTTATTCTCAGAAACTTCTCAATAGAATTGGGGCAAATTAACAAAATGTATCTGAGCACCGAGGACTTTCAAATTTACACAACTGATGTTTTTCTGCCTCAAAATATTTCCAAAGTTACAAAGAACAAATATCATAGCGCACTGTCCTGAAACACTGCTAATCAGACATTATCCAAACATTACAAATAGTATCATGGCGCCGGATTCCATATTTGTACAAAAATGGTAACCAACCAACAAATGTTTCTGCCGTTTAACAAAATATATGCAACACTAAGCGGCTACTACTTTGATACTGCTCACGGACGTTCACCTACGTTAATAGAAAGTATTTTGTTATTAGGAACTTTCAAATAATCTGTACACGCAATGTCGATTGGTCATCAAAAATGCACACTGCAGCGGAACACATGAACAGAGTGTGACTAAAATTTACAAAAAGCCTTGTTCTATGAAAAGAATTTAAGTCTAAAAAATCACGCTTGTCTGCAATCAAGTATTTCTGCTGTTACTAAATATGGAAAATAACGTTAGTAACTTCTTCTGAAGAAAACCAACGCTTGCAAGACTTTATTAAATTTTCAGAAAGTCTCAGCAGAATCTCCTTGGTTTGAAAAGTATACAGTTCAGTGTACATATAAAAGCTTGAACGCCTTTCCTTCCCTTAGTTCTGGCTACCGTTAGTTAAAGTAAAAAACATTGATACAACTTAATCTAAAGAAAGATATTGAATAGAATTTTACCAAATTTGGAATAAAGCATCCTTCCGCAGGGGCCTTTAAGATTTAATAAATGATACCGATCTGCCATCAAATATCAAATATAGAAGACGATACTAAAACTAGAGAAGACTTGCATCAATTGTTTTGATAATTTCATAACCAATACAATCAATAGCATTCAAAGACGTTTCAATACAAAGCATCCTACTTACTAAGGTTCTCATGCCTACTTGCTTGTATATTCAATGCCAAAGGTAAAGATCATCATAGTAATTAGTGTTCTGAGTTTTAATTCCTTAAATATTTTTATTGTTTAATAAAAAATATGTGCTGTTTCTTAATTGTTTTCAAACACTTATACGACGTATGTATAGTGATCAATGAGTTCAATTCTAATGCTGTTTTTCAGATGGATGGTTGTTTTATACAAATAAATTCATCATTTTGCTGTATAAAAAGGCTGCCCATAGAATACTGTGAAAGTAATCCACACAAGCTCTGTGTCCCCACCTGGGTCTTATTCAATCTGACCAAATGCACCACTCAAGACAGAAATGTGACGCAACATACAGGTATGCAATTTATTGTGCCAAAAACAATACAGCATCACATCTATACTGAAAGTATTTTGTAACCCTGAATTGTCTTCTTTCCCAACATCATTCATATTAATATAGCATGACTGTACACTCACCATTCTTCTCATGATGTACAAAGTCTTTCCCTCTTTACAGGCTATTATTGGCAAATTACTTGGAAGGCACACTGACAGCATAAGTTGCCAACTTTCTAAGTAGACTCTCGCTCAATATTCAAGTATTCACAAATGTTACTGGCCCAGAATTAGCTCTTACTCAGCAAGTTATTGTTGAAATATTAGAGTTGACGATCATGGTAACCTAAATTTCGTCATGAGAAATGTTAATTTGCAGAATATTGTATGTAACCCTTATAGCACTAGCTGTAAAGAGTTACAACTTGATACGAGTCTGATCTCCCTCTGTATCGTTTATTGGTATTGAAGAGTGAGAGCCGCACGCTTGTATGAGCTTGATCGAAACGGAAGGGAAACAGATTTCTGGTAGAATGTGTGGACTTCCAATAACTATTCTCTACGGAACAATTAAGAAGAATCACTGGTCAGTCTTGAGTGAGCAACCAACCAGTCGAGAGAATAATTTGAAAATTTGCTTGATCGCCGCCGGAAATTTCAATATGTATTGGCGAAATAATGGCAGATTCGATAGCATGAAGAACTTGCGTCTAGAAGTGAGTGAGTTTGAATCCTTCCGAGACCAAACTGGGTGCGTCGTTGTGGTGCTTCGCTGGAAAAGGTGCTTTAGTCCAATTACCCCCAGCATCATGTACCTAAGGAGCTATAGGTCCAGGTAGAGCACTCCTGAGACATCGCATTCTTTTCGCTATAGGTGTCAAAAGCATACCTTATTACAAAAGAGGTTAGAGAAGATTATGTCACTTCCAGTACACCTCTTGATAGTTTTAATGGTAACCCATTGTTTTCGTTGAGCCATGGTTTCCCTTTGCTAGCATGATACACTGCTATGTTCTTTGTGGTCTGTGGTACATAGTTGAATGATAAAACCATAACTATACTGGATCTATGTCCCTTAGTCTTAGCCATACAAAACTTGTTAGTTAGACTACGCAAAGAATTAGATTATACTCTGTACTGACTATCATTCTTTAGTCGAGGTAATAAACACACACATCAGAATGTGTTAACATATCACTGATTTCTGCTAAACCTTGTTTTGGCCAGTCTGCAAGATAATATTTTGTTCAAAACATTTTGTATTCTGGACACTAGCAATCCATTTGTTTACATTCCTTCTTGTACGCAGGTTCCAAGTTTCATAACTCTCGCCCCTATGCCAGTCCAGGCCCACGACCAACCAATCTCTCCACAGATAACTCGTTTTGAGGAAGTAATAAATTCATTCCTTCAAAATTAATTAATTCCATTTTCTTTGAATCTTTCAAGGGATAATTGAACTCATTATACCAAGCAGCTTTGCTGTAGAAATGATGAAGATGCATATAATCACCACATATTTAGCTGTATCCGGGGTATTTTAGATTTGACTCATCAGCTATTATAGCTATCTCATAACTACTTAATCATAATAGCTGACAACTACAAACATTCGCAGATCTATACAACCTTTTAGGCTGACACCACTAAAAAGCCCTACACCATTAGTATGCCCCATATAGGGTTTACATGACTATCAACAACTTCAGGGATGTATTGAAGGGCCCCTCGTTTGTTAGGTCTACTCTCGAACCCAATACAAGATCTGAATTTGCTTCCATGCTCAACAAGGGTCTGATATTTTTAGTACCTCTTCGAAAACTTTTGAAAGTTTCAGTTTTGAAATCAAAGTGTACCTTACCGTAAAATTCAACAACCTGGTTGCTGGAAATTGGATGCCTTTAAAACATATGTTAGATAGGCGTAGCAACTTCTGACCGATAACACAACCGCCATCCTTCTCGTTTCGCTTAAGTTAATGTACTCCCTTTTTATTGTTTCAGGTCCAGTGGGTCCACAGACTACAAATGGTGATAAGAATAAGATTCCGTCATCCCTAGCTAGCGGGTTCAGATCCTGGATGAAATCTCATTGGTGCGTGGCAATCTACATGATTGTTCTGAAATATGGTCTTGGATTCTGACATAATCATTCATCTTACTTTGATGGGTAAAATACATCAGTGTACATATGTATTATGAAATGCTATTCTTTTCTGCAATATGTGTACTTTATACATTAAACACATAAGCTTCTAGTTTTTGCAACTTGCGCATCTCGAAGAATACTTTTTGCTTTTGTGTGTAGAACAGTAACTTTAAATAAACCTTTCCAATCTACATTCTTCTACTCTGATATGCACTGAAACCCTTTCCACCCCACCCTCACCCCATCCCATCCCACCCACACACACACACACACACACAATAAGTGGAATTGAAAACATTGAATTGAAACATCTAAACCGTAGTATCTGACAATTTTAGGTGTCTTTAAGTAAACTGTGGATTGAGCTATTAATTAAATAAGTATGGGTATCACTTGACACATTCAACCTCAAACTCATTCAGACAAAGTAAATATGTTTGTCTAATCCTGAAGACGGGCTATGGGTAAAGAAAAGGAGTAAGTTCTTCTTCTGACTTCATCGTTAGGAGCTTTATTATTTAATATTATTTAATCATTGCAGAAAAAAATGGGATTACTCTTGCGTGCGTTGACTGATATATAAAGACTTGTTGACTTTGATGTGTCCACTGTTCTATACCATTTTCTTTATTACTTTATCGTACAACAAGTTATCTATTCAAGACTGCCAAAATACAGATGTTAAAAGTGATGATTTTGTGAGCAATGTGATTATTAAAAATGTGGGACATTATCATTTACTCGCGAGTGGAAGCTTGCATTTCATGTGACTGAACAGGTCTTGAGTTCTTCTCAGTGTTGCATGGTTTACCATACGTCTTGTTTGTTTATTTCACAAAATATTGCCAAATAGCTACCTATGGTCGGTACGTTGGATGTCCGTTTCTGGATTTAGGCGCTATTACTCCCAAGGTAAACGAATCTTAAAATACCTATTTTTTTCATTCGAGTATTCGCTAAAAAGCGTTCTCATGCAAATATTCAAGTACTAATATCTTAAAAACCCACTAATGAGGTATATAATTAATGAACTTGACCTTTAAACGTCATGCTTTAAACCACCATCTCAGACCTATTCGTAACATATTTTATACTTTTTATCAGATATCATTATAATTCTTCCCTGTGTTCGACATGCATGGATTCAGAATGATACTGTAGTCTGTTATCATTTTTTCCCTTTGTCATCTTTAAACAGGCGTCGTGAGCTAAGCCTGCGGCTCAGAAATATTGAAGTGGAGCCAGTTGCAGTTTTCCGTATCTACATACGTAAATGCTATCATTTTCATTACATTACTAAATTTGTTTAAAATATCCCATACCATTAAATTATTTTTCTTTACGTGCCAACCATGCAAATCATTTAGTGGTGAAAAGTTAACATGTTATTAATCCATTCACATATTTGTAATTTTTACTTGAAATATTGTCATCTCTTAATGAGGAGCAAACTTGTATACTGGTGCTATCTCTGTATTATTTTAATATTTCCAACGAATCTAAGTATTTACAAACAAATCTACTTACTTAAGTACTTGCATTTCAAGCAGTTATAACGTTTTATGGACTTATGTTAACTTTTCATCACTTATTTTCCTAGCTAACTCTTTGATGCTTTATCATATAAATCGAAATCTGTCTGCAAATGTAATTATTCTTTTAAAACATTTTCCAAGGTTCATTACCAAAACTTTCGCAACTTGGGACAGAAGAATTGAAAATAAAACAGCAATTGATATGATTGTAAAGGACAAACAAATCAAAGACATTTTATTCAAGGAATATAGATAAAATATGTAAAGTATGCAACTGTGATCATTTCACTGACGCGGGTAAAGGTCCAGGTTATGGTTATTTGAGTTTCATTTGTAAATATCAAAAATACGTGTCATTGTTCATTCACAATTTATCGTGTTACGACAGCTATTTTTACCAAGGTTATTGTAAGAAATGTCCCCACCAAGCGGTGACTATAATACAAACTAATGAAGGGAAATCCATAACATTTATCAAAGGTGTCTTTGTGGACAAGTGTACAGTAAAAGGCAAGAGCCGTAATGCAGTTGATTCCCTATATAAAGGTTAAACACTCTCGCTAATACACTCATCATGAATTACAACGAGCAAGGCGTCTATTCGCTGGTTTAAAGACTGTGTGTTTTTCTGGTAGGTCACGGTAATCGGCGAGAACATATCTTATTGAAAGACAGACGATGTTACATACCCCAAATAAAAGGTTATCGTTGAGGTCGTATCACCAAATTCTACATCGGCATTGTAGTAGCAATCGTTCCAGATATCACAAAGGCTTTTCTTTCGACAATGAAACTGCAATTCAAACTTACCTGGCTACGAGTTGGCTTGGGGTGATGTGGGTGTCCAATGGTCAGTTTTATATGTTTTGCATCCTCGTCCCATCTTAATGTGAACGGGAGCGTGTCAACCCCATTTGGATGCAGATACTCTTGGGCCAATGCTTTTTATTCCATGTCGATATTATAATTTATTGCGAACTGATCCACTACTTGGTCGTCTGTAGCGGTAGAGTGATTGAGGGTACAGGGAAAAGGAGAGTTAAATAGGGTCAGCAGTTTGTGGGGCAAAAGGGGAAATAACCATTTGGCATCGACTTTGAAATGTATATTCGTAACAGTGCATCATAAGGCAATGTTCTACTATAGTTTGAAAACGAGAAACAAACAAAGCAATTATAATCAGACTATCAAGTCAAGCAAATTCTCACTGTTTAGTTTCTGAAACCCATGTCAGTCAGATTTAGTTGGTGTGTTTCAGATCATAAAATAAGTTACAATTCTACTAGAGTAATGTTAGGTCAACGTTTGGTTCATTATTTTAAAATTTACATTTTGGCGAGTTCTTTAGTAGACTGATAAATATGATGACCGACTTTTCTTTACCCCAAAGTTAAAGTTGTTGCAGTAGTTGGAAAAAAGTTAATTTCGGTGCAGAGTGGTTTGGAAAAATGTAATGTACTGAAGTTAAATTTGGTTTACCGTTGTTGAAAACCACCAAATTAAAGCAATTTGTATGTATGTATGTATGTATGTATGCATGTATGTATGTATGTATGTATGTATGTATGTATGTATGTGCCTGTGTGACATACAGATAGAAAGAGTGAGAGTTAAAGCCCACTTACCTACTATTCACCAACCATTTATCTATCATCAACATCCACCTATCTACTATCCACCAACCAGTTATCTACTATCAACACATACAGGTATATCAACCAAGTACTTTATAAGAGAGAGAGATGCAATGAGATCTTTAGCTTTGCATGATAATCAACTAACTCCTATATGTCCACGTACCACCTTACGATTCCCTTTAAAAGATAAAATCACTACCCCATTACATCATATCCTTTTATTTCGAAATAAAAGTCAAAACACTTGTTATATATGTCAAGATAAGGGCCATTGGGCTCAAGAATGTCCACAAGGTCAAGGAAAATGAACATCTGAGTTTGAAGAAAAGAGAGACAATGATAGCTATTATCGTTGTCAACAAAAAAGACAGCGGACTGCAGAATTTCCGACGAAAGCGAAAACTTACAAACAATGAGGAAATTTCAGAAGCAGAAGACGAACCCATTCCTCAAAAGACATTCAAAGGAAAGCAGGCAGAAGAAACAGCAGAAGGACCCATACCGGTGGAAAAAGTTCATAAAGTAAAGACACTAAAATACGAAAGAAAATTAATTTTGTGATGTGCTTTGAAACATATTTATAATTTTATTCACAGGGAATACATACCAACCAAAATATAAGTATCTTGCTTTGTTATTTAAGTGGTAATAAGACATTACAAAACACACACTCGCATACACACACTCTCAGCTATATAAACGTACGTTGCTTACGAACAGACACACACATACTTTCCTATCATGAAATAATAATAATAATAATAATAATAATAATAATAATAATAAATTGATATGGTCTGTTGAGTAAGGCCCATATTATGACTGGATATTAAATAAACTGACAAGTTGTCTAAAGTTAATGTTTTGTGTTATCGTTTCTTTGTTTTGTTTTTTATTTTCAAAATCGAACAAACTCAAGGCTTCACATTGCAAAAATAATTTTAACTTCATTTTAAAATTCTGTAATTTTGTATGCACTGAAAATTCAAGATAGGAAATCTTTAAATCTAAAACTCATTAGTTGTATGTCCTGAAATGCAATCTCTAAAGAAGGCAGTTTCTAGTACATACTTTTATTGGTGTCCTAAATCTATAGTCCAAAATAGTGTAGTCATTATAAGCTCTCTCTCTCTCTCTCTCTCTCTCTCTCTCTCTCTCTCTCTCTCATTGGCTTCATTTAATTGTAACAATCTATGATCTGATTTTGTCTCATTTCTTTCTTCAAAACCGACACCCGCATAAGACATGTTTCATTATTGTGCTATGGCATAACTTAAATGCCGCTTACATTTCCCACCAAATTTAAATCAAAATGTTCCAAACACACTTAGTCTGAAAGACTGAGAGTGAACGATGTTTAATGGCCTATAGAATAAAAACGAAATGCTTGCTTGTCTTTTCAATCGGAATTTTAAACTTCTGTTGAGACAATTTAAGTTTATTCATTAAGATGCATAAGAAAGTTTAAAGTGAATACATGTTTTACTTATTAACTTGCTAATAATAACCTTACATTCTTAATGACCACACCCACATGGTAACATTAAATTCTAACACTGACTTTGTGATCTCCAAAACAAAACTACATTGTTATTACCCATACCTATGCAGTAACATTACCTTATTTCCTAATGCATGTGGAAACATTACCCTACTTCTAAGGTGACAATGTAACACTGATTTTGCGATATCCAAAGCTTGATGTAGTAACAATACTACTTTGCTAAATCCTAATTCCATGTAGTAAAAATGCTCTGTTTCCAAGGCGACAGTGCAACACTGATTGTGTGATCACCAAAACCTGCTGTAGCAACAAATACTACATTGTTAATTCAAAAATTTTTAAATCCATATAGTAACATTACTCTATTTTCAAGGTAACAGTGTAGCACTGATTTTGAGATATCAAAAACAGTATGTAGTAATAATCCTATATTGTTGATGCCAAAACCCATGTAGTAACATTGTCCAATTTTCAAAGTAAAAGTGAAATACTTTTTTGTGGTCTCAAAAGCTTGAGGTAGCAATATAACTACAACATAAACCCTGCCTCCAGAATATAAAATAAAATTCTAAGTAGATTTTTTAACTTCATATTTTATTTTTAATGTCATTACTTCATGCAATAATGATCTAATAATTTTTCTAGCAGTAATATTACTCTTCTGATTTTCCTCAATTCAATTTCAAAACAATATTCAACTGTCATAACACTTTAATGCAGGAACCGTATTAGTTTCCTGAAAAAAAATTAATTTGGTTAAGATCCATGTGACACGGTAGTGTCACTACAGTATCTAATAGAGTCAATAACACTGGGAACATTCAATATTTGTAATGTGCTGACGTTACTAATAATATTGGTCTATTCATTATCATCACGCAGAGAGATGTCAATACGTTGTTGCACTTTAAATCAAGCTTTAAAATACCAGTGCCTCTTCAGACTGGCTTCCCCACTATATCAGAATAATGTACATTACTGTTGACGCTGATAGCTATCTTAAGGAGATTATATCTTTGTAAAGAAAAGAAGAATATCAAGTGTCCCAAACACCGTAGGCCAAGACACAATAAAAGCGTTCAATGAAGATTATGTCCTGTATCTCAAATTTTAACACTAAAGACTGAGCAAAATTTTAAATGTGGCTCAAAACAGCGGTCTTAAAAACATTCAGACTGGCTTCCAAACCAATTTAATATACAAAGTTACAACCGTTAGCATTTTCCGTCACATGTTAATAGCCATTTTGGTGACTTTAATTTCACATATCAATAGCCGTTTGGAGGATAAGTTACAAGACTGTTCAACTTTTTCCAAAGATGATTTTTTTAAATTTCAGATTTATGTTTCTCCTTTTTAATATTTCTCATATAACGTTATTTAACGTTATACATTTTGCAACATGTCCAAACAATTCGAGATTACATACGCTAGATTGATGCTCTCTCTCTCTCTCTCTCTCTCTCTCTCTCTCTCTCTCTCTCAGCGATCGAAACGTCCGTTGCTCACGCTTATACTGTTACCCGCTAAGGTCCTCTCTCTGTCACTCTGTTTCCCAAAATCACATGCTCGCAGCAATTGATAGGCAAGCACTAACGCACACCAAAGTTTCCTATAAAATGAGTTAGATTTAAATCACAATGGTATCTCATCTGCGTTAAGGTACCGATCTGTAATAATCTCTCTCTGTTATCGTGGAATAATAATAATAATAATAATAATAATAATTTGGCATGGTCTGTTGAGTAAAGCCCTAGTTATGACTAAATGTTAAATATACTGACTAGTTAACTAATGTTGCTGCTTCAAAGCTCTACATTACAAAAAGAATCTTTAGCTTGATAAAAAAAAAGTCCATTAGTTTGTATGTCTTGGAAATATCTAAATAGAAGGTCAGTACATATGACATAATCTGACTGTAGTCCTGAATCTATGTCAAAAGTGTAATTGTTATAAGCATTTACGTTGGCGAGATTTAATTGTAACACTGTATGATCTAATTTTGTGTCATTTGAAGAAACACAAGGGCAGCCGTGTAAGACGTTTTTTCATGTTATGCTCGGGGATTAATAAAATGCCACTCACATTTCCCGACAAAATAGAATAAGCATGAGACCGGCTAGAATAAGAGTAATTTTCTTTTCTTTAAGTTTACTGTCTGTCAAATACGTTGCAATTTTTAGTGTGTGCATTTAATCAATTTCCGTCCTCAGACCCCAGACTCCCAGTTCCATTTATAGAAAAGATGAAAGTTAGAAAAGTAGTTTTGTGAACTTTATAGTTTACTATTTTGTTTATGATAGAGATATGGCACTGTATTAAATGATTGAAAATCTCGTCCGACTTTACAATGTTGTCAAGATGTGAATATGTTAATGTCAAATAGTTGGTGTCTGTACATGAAAAGGAAGGGACAATTCCTAACCCTCCATTTATTCATTTATTGACGTTTATGTGGGAGGGGTTTATTAAAAATGTTGATTGTGAGAAACAGGTATTGCCCTCTTTCAAACCTGTTCTCTCTCTCTCTCTCTCTCTCTCTCTCTCTCTCTCTCTCTCTCTCTCTCTCTGTTTCACTCACATACACACAAATGTTAGGTGGCGAAACAGGTTCTTACATTATAAGAAGGTTAACTGGGCGGTAAGGGGAGATAAAGAGGTTAGATCTGTTGATAAGGAATTTAAATCCTAGGTGATATCCCTTGTTTTAAATTATACCATTTTTACATGAGATGGTAGTTTTGTTCAAAAATATTAGAGGTGGGGATGGCAGTGACATCGTAAATAGGTGTAAAGATTTTTACTTTGTAAGAAGATTCACTGGGTGGTAAGAGGAGATAAAAAGGTCAGGTTTGTTCATAAGGAATTGTAATTCTATTATATACCCATTCATTCAAATCCTACGCTGTGCGCAGTGGATGACACTTCAGATAGGTGCTGGACAGCAAATAACTGATTTTAAGAGAGTAGATAACTGGGTGTGGCTAGTAAATAATTGGTTGATGGATAGTATATAACTGGTTGCTGGATATTAGACAAGTGAGTGGTGGGTAGTAAATAACTTGGTTTTGTTATGTAAAGATTTTGCGGATGGTATATTTTAATGGGGTAGATGTTTTCACACATAAAGGGAATCATAGGGTGTTAAGTGCAGAAATAAGTTAGTTTCATTAACAGGCAATTTAAAATACGTCAATTTATATTTCTCATTCTCCACCACCACCACCCACCCTCTCTCTCTCTCTCTCTCTCTCTCTCTCTCTCTCTCTCTCTCTCTCTCTCTCTCTCTCTCTCTCTCTCTCTCTCTCTCTCTCTCTCTCTCTCTCTCTCTCTCTCTCTCTCTCTCTCTCTCGCATACTAAATAGTAAATCATTGGATGTTGATATTAGATAACTGGATTTTGGTAGTAGTTGACTGGTAGATCGATAATACATGATTGGATGTTGCTTATAGAAGCGTCGGTGGTGGATAGTAGATAATTGCTCTCTCTCTCTCTCTCTCTCTCTCTCTCTCTCTCTCTCTCTCTCTCTCTCTCTCTCTCTCTCTCTCTCTCTCATGCACAACAGACACATACATACATACACACATTTTAGTTTGCTGGTTTTCAACAACGGTAATCAGCGCATTACATTTTGCGAGACAGCTGTGCGCCTAGATTAAACATACCAGCTCTACCAAATATTTATTATTTTGACCTTGGGGGTATTAAAGTTGGCCAATCTATTTATCAATTTACCCTGTAATATTCCGCATTCCTTGGATGTGTCCGGTTGCACTCCCTTGATTTTAGCCATTAATGGCAAGAGTGTCTGAGGAATCAGTGGACTGTTCATCGACGGCGAAGCCTAAAGGTTTAATGGTGCCTCTGGTGGCAAATATAGACACAAAGGTATTTGTGAGGCTTTCGTGTGATGCATTAAGCAGAATGGCGGTACATCCATTATGTTCAATAAGACTCCATTTATACAGATTTAAATCAATGTCCATGATCCGTCACCAGGACATCCTTGGAGATCAATTAAGTAAAAACCATTAATCATAATGATGCTAGTATCGTTATCGTTGATGAGTTGTAAATCCAACGAAGTTTTAAACATTATGTGTTAAATCTCTGCAATATTAACCAAATGCATACTTATTATAACCACACCAACTAAGTTTATTCTGTCGGATGATTAGTATACAGGTTAATGTCGTCCCTGGTCGTTTTAACATCAGTAACCTCGCGATCGACGGACAAACGGAAATGGTTAGGAAATGCCTGCAGCGCCGCCACATAAACTCATAGGTTGCTTGCAACCGTATGAGCACTAATGCCTTATTTCAAGGGAGCGCATTCCAGTGTATTAACTGGCCTTCACATGATCGGCGCCAGCATGGGAAACCATGGAAGTTGTTGTTGTTGTTGTTGTTGTTGTTGTATGGTTTAACGCCATTTTTCAGCACACGATAGGCTATACATGGCGGCCAGTGTTAATGGTGGAGGAAGAACCCGGGAAATCCCCGGAAAGAACCACCGACCTACGAGAAGCTACTGGCAAGCTTTCTCACATACCCACATTGCCCGAATCTGAGACTAGAACCCACGCAGACAGAGGTGAGATGGCAATGATCCGTAACGGATAGCGCTTTAGACCACTCGGCCACTCGGGGCCCCAACCATGGAAGTTAGTGCTTAGAGCGTATGCCCCTGTAGGACTCACCATCCACAATAATAACGTGGAACAGAGTGGTGTTTCATCCAACAACAATACTCTTAGTTGTGGTTTTCTGATCGAGGTATATATAAAGCCGATTGATGTTGATAACCGCTTGGGATTTCGTGTTATGGGGGTGCCTTAGCTGAAGAGAGCATTAGGAGTTAACCTAAAGATGGTGGAGAGCGGTTTGAAAAGAAACAGCGTCACATTTGTGGAAATGATCTGGAGGTCGACCCGACGGCAAAATGTATGCTAATCAGGAATGTGGTAAATTGCTGAGTAAATACTATGTAGTTCAAATATGTTGTTACCAAACGCAGCCTAAATGTTCCACCGTTCTGGTCCGTACGAAATCTTCCGGAGAGCTACTCCCGTACATGAGTCCGTGCATGGCGAATCTTCTAAAGCCAAAAGGCCTAACAAAGGATTGGTTAATACAGCATACATTGCGAACACTTGCTAGGACTAGTCTGAGGTGATGGTACTGCCGCAGATATTTCGCTTTTATAGCGACGCAAAATATAGCGTCGGAGGAGACATTAAATACAAAGATGTGTATATAGCGACATTTCAAAATCTTCTTTAAAATCTTAAAATTTTGTCTGTGAGGGCGTTTCGTTTCAGAACAAAAGTTGTCAGCATCACCCTCAAATATGTTTTTCTGGTAGATGCTAGGTCCGAGGACAGGATTAGCAGGTTGTATAGCCGACACATGGAGGTTTGGATAAAAACAGCAATCAGTGCCGTTTTGTGTGCAATAACAGGCTATGGTGTCAGTGATAAAACAGTGTACTTGCGGAGGATAGTAGTCTTTATAAAGGGGTTTCTTAGCCAAACCCCGATTTTGTATTAGGACGACATCATGATTTTTACCCCCTCCCAGATCCCCCATGTTAATCTGAACAAATACAAAAACGACTTTGTTGGGGCAACAGCGTAGATTTCATTATCGATTACCAAACTCGAAGACCTATCAAGGAAATTATCATTTTCGTCAAACAAAATGGGGTTGGCTCACAAACAATCTCCTTTATCAAGATTACTGCGGTTTTTATTTTATATTTCACACACAATTTTACCACATCTATTATTGACGTTCACACAAAATTTACTGTAATAACCAATCTAAAAAATCCACCTTGCTAAACTCAACATTAGACATTTTATATCCTAACGCGAATGTATTGATCCCATCAGAGCAGTATATTTGTCATCAAAATCACAGACCAGATTTTATGATAGCATGAGTCTCATTTTTATGACAATTTGATCTTTTTGCCATCATCTGAACATAACCAGATAATCCGTATAACGCAGCCTTATAATTATTGAATCCTACCACCTTACCTACTACATTTCTTTTGCTGTCTTTAGCTCGTTTTTTAACTCTATTATCAGCTAGTTTTAAGCAATACATTTTACTTCGTCATCCGATAAACTCGACGATAGGAACAAAATTTTTTTCATCTTTAAATTTTACTATAACATTTTGTTATTGTCACAGTGCAATCCGTTGTTTCTTGGATGATCTGAAAGATCAAATAGTTCTCGGCTATCGTAAAACTCTTGATAATTATCATCAAATTCTATCTTGTACATTAGTGAGTCAGTATCTGTAAATCACAAACCTGCATCAGGCCACTTAACCTTAACAAAATCGTAGTGGAACCAGTACATCAGCGTCTTTGATATCTCAAGTACTGCCATACCGATATAAAATGGCTTGTTCAACTTCAAGTTTGCCTTTCTTTTTTGAACGGCTGCTAGATTTTTATTAAATATTTTCATACTAACAAAATCATCTGATGCTACAAGTTTATTACGACGTTCCACGTTATTAACGATCTCAATATTGACTCGCTTTCTGATATTTTCCATTATCTTGCCAAAAAGAGGATATTGTTCATGAGCTTGAAAAAGTATTTTTTTTCGAATTCCGTTTTTGCAACCGCTCTTCGGTTAGTATTAACGTCGAGATAATCTTTCATCTAACGTAACTGATTAAATTTTAGAACTCGATAAACTTTTCTTAGTATCAGGCCATGATCAAGTGCCTGTTTCAGATTTGTATAGCCTAAAATGAATCTCCGTTTGTCAAGCAGATTAGGAACTAGTTTTCGAACAACAGAATTGTTTGAGATAGATTTACCCTGCGATTAATTTCTCTGTTCATCAGATAATAAACTGTAGTCGATCAGCATTGATTCTGGACAAAATGGATAGTCACTATGCTTATCATGAAGCTCGACAGGATAGTCAAGATCAACTTCAACTAAATAACTAATGTCAGGATACTCGCATCCCGCCGTTAGATTTTATCTGTTTCATCAAAAAACTGTTTTTCATTGATCCGTCCGAAACCAACTTACGGCATAGACTCGGACATCGAATACCGATACTGACTATGGTGGTCGAGATAGTCTATAAAACTTTCCAGTTATGTGACAGTGATCTTTTACACGATCTTGAGCCGAAGGCTCCTGCTCACAAATATGACATATTTCTGCTGCAGCAAATTCAGCTTCTTGTTTTATTGTCAGCAGTTTCATCGCTGCTGTCTTAGCGAGTAATATCAGGATAAAATCAGTCTCGTTGATAAGATTTTTCAGACGTCAGGCAGCAGGATCCGCTCCACGATAACCTTTTATTGATTTTGATAAACGTTCATGAACAGCACATGCAACTTTATATGCTACTCCACAAAGAAAATTTGTTCTTGAATTTTTCTTGTCGAAGATTTATCTGGGTTATTTTCTTCTCCTAGTACTGGAAGTAAAATAGACTCGAAACCTGCATAAATTATCAAAGAAACATTCATCTTGTGTCTCTAGTTTGTAAATTGTAATATCTTTTCATCTTCGCCAGGCATAGATGTTCGCTGTGCGTCAGAGCAATATTCGAGATGTGGTTCAAGTACTTGCTGAGACTTACAGCCGTGCAAACATCTTCCACAGAAACGTTTCTTTTCTTTATGCTTGTTTCACTGACCTCCACTAGCCCGTTAAAATTTTTGATCCACGCGAAGTTGATTTTGTAAAAAAATAAATGTATTGTTTTTGTAATGCTCGATCGCTAATATATCTGGGATACATCTTTTGTGATTCATCATCGACTCCGAAGACGTTAATACCTCCTCATAACAGGAGATTGTTTTGTTTTTCAAATTTTGGAATTTGATTCTCAGCTACAGGAAAGTCAATCCCGCCAAAGTTTAGACTGTTAATATGACAAATATAATTCGATACTCGATCAGAGTGATCTCGTGCTGGAAATAACGCTGATAAAATAGCCTATTGAAAACAACTATCGTCACTGTTCTTAACATTCACACAACATTTTGATTTTTTTGATTTTTTTATTTTAGTTGGCAGCTTGACATACGAGCTACCTTGCAGTGGATTATATTTCATAGTGTGAAATAATATTTATTTTATCAAATCGCCAACCTGATACTGATGCTGTGTACTCATCGATTTGTTTCCATATTTCCTGAAATATATTACCTGACAACGACATCAAATCTTTCCCAGTTACAATTCGACGAGATTTTGACGTGATATAAGGATCAGAAAATTCCTTGCGTTGCTGGGAATTATGAATCCCCGAAGATATATTTAGCTTTGAAAACTAAGTATGAAATTCTACTATTATTTTCGGACCCTTGTGCGCCGCAAGCGCGGATTTAATTAGTAGCAGAAGTAGATAATGTACATTTTTGGCAGAGAAATTTACTAGTAAAAGTTTATTATCAAATCTCCAGCTTTTATCGAACCCAGCGAATGCAGTTGCAATTTTTTTAGACCGGTAGCTTTCTGTCGAAAATAAACTTTTCTTTGCTATATTATTCAATTTCAACATCGCTATCTTTACTGTTTTAGATTTCGCTAATAATATGACACGAAAATGTCAATTAGAGAAAGAAAATTGTTATTATTATACGATGAGCAGAATTATGCTTAGTGGACTTAAACCAACGGTTAGTGAGCAGAAGATCAGAAGTACAAATGCTATGCTGGAAATATGCTGGGAGTGGTGATTGATCTTAAAAGTAAAGCTTCGTTTGGGATTAGAATTCCAGCTGGTTATAGGATAAAAGTGAAAAGTGTTGATCATACCTAGTACACTGAAATGTTCTTACTCGAATTTATTTATACTCTGTTCTGTGATGAGATTTCAGCGGGGATGCGAGTTTATCATGTGAATGATCAGGTAACGGATAATAATATCGCCAACTTCTCATTGCAAGACGAGTTTCAATCACATCCTGTTTATGATCTTTATGATAGAGGAATTATCAGAAATATTAAAACAAAAATGTTTTTGGAAATATTAATAATAATGGTTACTTGAACGTGATGATTCGCGGAGCTAATACTATTCAAGTTTGTTACAGATGTCATAGGTTCCTGTTTGAGGTACTTCATGGCAATATTTAAGTGGCTTAGTTAATTTATCATCTTAATAATATTAAAACCGATAACCGTCTGGAGAACATGGACCTTGTTACACAGCAAGAAATACTAGGCGAGGTAGTGTTGGAAATGCTGACAACTTTAAAACCCATAATAGAAACAACTCTACCACAGGTGCAGAAATAACATTTCCTACAATAAGGTCAGCGGCAAAACACTTTAACATTTGTTCAGCATCAGATAAACTCGTTGCTGACTGTAAAACAAAATCAGCATTATCAAAACTTTTAATGGCAGAATCTTTCCTTATCAATCACCTGCTGTTTAATATTTGTGCCACGTCGCTGTTTGTCAAGCAGCAATTTACATATTTATTTAAGGTTTCTTTGTCTTCTTTCGACAAATATTTTTCCATGTCGAAGTATATGATCGAGTTCTAATTCCTGAGCAAGATCAAATTATTTTTTTCTCCTTCTACTTTAAAGCGAGTTACGACGCTGTTGTCTCCGCGGAAGATATTTCTTACAGCCTCTACTAGCTGATAAGGATTTACAACATTAGCTCGAGTAACAAATCTATCGATTATTTTATAATTAACGCACAATTAGAGTACTTTACACTTCACCTCGAGCAGTTTATTTACAGATCAGTTTTCAGAATGTTTCTGAGATCTTCCTTTGTCAAACAACAGTGAACCCATTTCATAACAGTATCCCTATCATATCTGACAAAATTGTTTTGGTATTGATCAGGTTCTGATACCTCAGAATCTGTCAGTAGCACATTAAACGCAGAGTAAGGATCATGTACAACTAGTACGTTAACATACTTTTTTCTGTTTTTTTATTGCTCATAAATATCTTAACAGCATCGAATAACAGATTCATATTTAAGATTTTGGCTCTGAGGTTGCTTCATATTTCATCTGGCATTTTATTACAGTCATTAGGTAAAAGGTATTTTTTATAAGATGTCTTAAACAATTTTGTTGTTTGCGAAAAGGTTGTCAGATCTTTACTCTGATATTGATCGTAATACTATAGAGTGCAAGCATTTCGAGCGTGAATTACATCAGAATTCGAAGAAACCCATTACTGCTAGCAATCAAGATTCGAAGACTCTCGAGTTTGATCTAGAAACGTATATATTTCCTGTCGTCGAGGATAAATTTGCTAACTAACCAGGTTTAGTACCTGAAGATGAACAAGTTTATGTTGCAGCAAAATCACGGTATAATATAAAATATCATCTTGCAAAACGATTAAAAAATTTAATTTTACTATCTCTGAACATCAAATATTTTGGGATATGTTAAAGCCGTTTATGACTCGTGGACAGCTAGAGGTTTATGGTCGTCAAAAAATATAAAATTTGATTTTCTGTTTGCTAAGATTTTTAACATGATGACGGATCTGACAACAGTGCGAAGACAATTTTTGACATTGTTGTGCAGGCCAGTGAAATGTAAGTATCCTTTTGAAATACGAAAAGATTTATAGTGGCCGGATCGTTGGATGCTATGCATCATGCGATTTAATAAAAGATATTTGATTTCACTAGTCAGTATCCAACTATTAAAACTATCACTACAACATCTCCATTTAACCAAACTTCGCTTACCTTTTCTTGCTATTACTCGGTCGATGACGAACATATCCTGATCCGTCTTTTATAGCTCCTGTTCGTAGAAACTTCCAATAATTTCTTCTCCTGATAAATCTTTTACTTTGTCAGTTACGGGTATTGTTGTTAAAATTTTAACCACAACAAATACCTGCACGAACCAATTTGGAGTAAATCCTTTTTCAAATGTTTTCTTCACTAAACAAATTCTAACACGATCACCGACTTTAAACTTGTGTCGTCCGTATATATTCTCATTCACCAGTATTGGATTATTAACTCCTTCGTTGGGCGACATTCAAAGTGTTTTATATTTAGTGCTATTGTAATCAGATACAATACTTGACAGATCATCAACATACCTGTTAGTGTTTTTAGCTGTGAGTTGCTTATAGATCTTTTCTTTTAACGTGCGATTATATCTTTCCACGTTGACACCTTTTCTTTCATTTCAAGTGATATACTTGTTGATGTTATTTTTTCAAGAAACTGTTTTTTTAAAAAACTTCGCTCCGTGATCAGTCCAAATTTTATTTGGTTTTCTTTCCGTGTTGATAACAATATCTCTTAACGCATTAGTTATAGTTTCTCCTGTTTTATCTGCAACAGGTACAATAAACGCGTATTTTCTAAAAATATCAACTACGTTCATCCGGTATCTTTTGTTTTCATTGTACTTAACAACATATGACATATCAGCAAGACCTATCACCCAAATGTCAGCAACTGCATTTGAGACGACCTTTCGTCCAGGAAACTTCTTTTTTTAGGACTATGCGGTTCATGTGCCAAAGTGCTTTGCACCCCGCTATCATAAAGTATATTTTTACCAAGTCCAAGTTTATATTTCGTTCCTGTAACACCTTGCACTAGCTTACGATCAACTGGCTCTCGTATTCCGTTTGGTTTCATATCTCTTAGCTCGTCAAGCATAATAAGAATACAACCAGGTGTATCGTTTTTGTTGTCACGGTAACATATGTTATGACGCATTGCGATTTCATCGACCTAATTATGCGGTTCTTCACCCAGAATTGAGTTGTCATTTTCATCAAGTTGTTTATAGAGCGGATTCCAGGGACCAGTATACCTATGACGAGGCAATGTCCATCCACCTTTGGTTTTCGGTAATTTGCCAATTAACAAGTGAATGTCAAAGCCGGATCCGACTACAGCTTGCTGATTACAACACTGATAGTAATTTATCAATTTATCCTGCTCTATAGACAGATCGTTGTCAACTTTACATTTATATAAAATTCTCTTCATTTTTATTATAATTTAATCATCGACTAAAATAATATCAGGAATTCTTGGCATTCCTCCTGGTAGTGAATCACTCAGTTTAGCTTGCTTAAGAAACATGCTCTTTTCTCTGCCAAAGGAAGCACATGTACTTTTCAACATTAGTCTGTTATGTTTAGTTGTTTCCGTAGTTTCGTTTGTGTTTTCTGTTTTATTTCTGTACTTCAGGCAATACGTAAGCATTGTTATATTTGTTTGTTAGATAAAATTTTTAATTGTTATATTAAAGTTTTCCAAGCCTGGTTTAGGTGTAAACTGTAATATAAATTTCAGAAAATCACCCAGTCCGCTAGCGGACGGCGTTGCACTCTGCGCGTGCGTCCAGGATACTTTCTTCTGGGAGATTTGTTTGATAATCATAACACAATAATATCCACAAGCTGCAGTTCCAACTGGCTGAAGTTGATTAGACGAGCAATTGATTATTTTGTATTTTTTATTATGCAAAAACTTGCTGTTTAATAACATCATTAGTGGGTAGACCAAACGAATCAAAATAGTTCTTGTTGTAAAGTGCTACCCATTGCGTGCAAGATCCGTCGTTGAATTTCTGAGTATTTATTACACAACTTCCTTCAGCAGCTGGCAGAGTGCGAAGGGATAACTCATCTTTTAAAAATACACCTTGAAATCCGTTTATGTCTTTCAGTTTATCTAGAATCTCAACGTTGTTCAACGGCGGATACTGGGTAGCGTCAGTCATCTCCCACGTCATATTCCCAGATCATTGGGAAGTGTACTTCTCGTTATTCCGGCTAGCAATGGCCCTATGAATCCACCTTGGACTGCTTTGCGGTTCGTTTCTGAGGTCCTCATTTTTTAGTTGTTTTACATTTCGTTGTTGTTTTACGTTTCCCAGGCATTTTTTATCATCTTTAGACAAAATCATTAGATTACTAACTGTCTGATTCAATCGTCGGTGATTACATTACCAGACAAAGCTTTTTTGTTGCTCCGAATATTGCACCTGACTCAGCAGCTATTCCTAATGTACCTAGTACTGGCAATAGTTTTGTATGTACCGTTTTTGCAACAATTGCTAAGGCAGGTCCCAGAAAACCGCCACTTATTTCTTTATTTTTGCGCTGCTGATAAACTTAAGATTAAAGGTTTTATGGTCGAATTGTATTGAGTTGCCGCTGTGTTAGCATCAGTTTTGTTGGCTGTGGATCCCACTGCGTTCCAAAATCTATCTTCAGCGAAACAGATTATCGTTTAACAATAACTTGTGACAGGTTTTTAACTTAAACCGGCAATAAATTTATCTCGTGCATAATATATTTTATCGCATTTTATTTTTCTTTAGTTTGATAAAATCTAATGTTCTTGCACATCATGCTTGCTGTAAAGTGCAAAGCACTTCAAATGCAAAGCACTTCAAGAATAGAGAACTTAACACCTAGATAGTCATTCTTGCTAGAAAATCGATACATTCCGCCACCTGCTAGAAAATCAATTCATTCCGCCTTTTGTTTGATAAAATGTAATGTGCTTGCACATCGCGATTGCTGTAAAGTGCAAAGAACTTTACGTGTAAAGGACTTTAAGTGTAAGGCACTTTACGTGCAGAGCATTCACACTTGGACAGTCATTGTAGAATCTATCGTTACGAACCTATCATATACCATTAGCGAATAGCGTAATAATTAACATCTGGAACTTTTCCCAGTGTCCATATAACCTCAGTATCTGAATTTGATCCAATAGCTTTCACTGAATGTTTTGATCATCATAGTGGAATGTCAGATAAAGTAAGTTAAACTCTTCAATTGAAATCCGCTATCAGCATCTTGATAGTTCTGCATTGCTTCGATAAGGTACATGTAAGAACGAGATACATTTTGTTTCAGAGCCAGCTGTGAAATTACATTCGATTGCTCGTTTTGGATACGCTTAGAGTTTATTCTGACAAATATTCGTCTGACATCAGGACTATCAAATACGGAATTGTTTAGCTCTTGATCTCCACTTCTATTCTGTCGTTGAAACACAATACATACATGTCTTGGTAACTGTTCGCTAGGTGCTGTTGTTATTAGCCAGGTGTTATCGATCGAATTTGGTATTGCGGTTTGTTAAATTTTATTCTGCATAAAATACACCTTTTTGTAAATGCTGTTAACATTGTCTCAAGTTCGATTGTATTATCGATCGACGGAACGACACGTGGCATCCACAGCGTCAATCATGAAATTATAAATTGTGCATCAGCGACACCTGCAGCATGCATCAAAAAAATCGTTTTGATTTGCTCGGTCAAGTATTAGTGTATGTTTTATTCCACGAAATACCTAATTGTAGTCGCGGTAAAACCCGAATATTGTGCTGAGCAGAAGCATCATAGTTTTTTGTCTCGAGTTCTTTGTGAATTTTAGTCGTTTAGCGTAACCATCATTGTAGTACTCCCTGTTTATTTTTATTAATTTATTTGCGAACGAAATCATTTGTATTGATGTAGCTGCAGCACCTTGTTCAGTAAATCTATTATTTTTACATGAAGTAGTTAGTAATATTCTAACAGCATCAGCATTTTCATCAGCAGCTGATATATTAATTCCAAGAGACAAAGCGTTATCAATAAAAGTTAGTTCTAAATGAAGCAAGATCAGCTGCAGCATATACACCAGTTGTAATTATATCTTGGGAAATAAATTCTTTTCCAGCAGCTGTGCCAGGTCCAGCTCTTTAAAAGACATCATATATGTTGAAACAGATCTCTCTAGTAATTTTTACTAAAAGACACAAGGTTAAGAATAGTGCTTGCTACTGGTATGTGCGTAGAAATATCTTCTACTGTTTGATTAGCTAGTTGATATCTTGATCTTTTAAATAAACTCCACCGTTATTCATAAGTGCTTTTTGTGTATCAGCATCTATATCAACAGGTGGATTAGCAGTCGTCCGGATTCTACCTAGTACTTCAAGTACGGCTTTATATGGCAGCAGAAACACATCTTCGTCTCGTGTGTTAAAGGTTCGTATACCCAATTTTTAGGGTCATTTGAATTTTTTGTAGAGATACTCAACATACTCAAATTCTGTTGTTGAATTATCTGTTGTTATTTCCTCGGTCAGGTCAAGGTAATTTTTATAGACATTTTTATTTGTAGTTATTAGATAAATCCAAGAATCGCGCTGCTGTCTGAGGCTGTAAAAGCAACCCACTAGAACGCCGCAATATCTGGACGTGGTCTAGTTTTAGTTACAAATTTACTAATAATTCCATCGCCTTGCCGAGATAGCAGTGTTTTCGTTGTTTCGTTTTGTTATACAAAACTTCTAATAAAATTGACTCTGGTGAGCTAGTTGTGATTAGTTAACCGACCTCAAGTGCAGATAACATGTTACAATTTCGTTATTGAGATTTAGTTGTCGACATTGATCAGTCAGCATCATCGTGATTAAAGATATTTGATTTTCGACACTAACTGGATAATATATTATCTGCCTGGATTTACTTGCATTAATGAATCTGGTGGATATCAGGACTAAAAGAATAAATTGTTTATCCTTAGCTACCTCGTTAAAGTCATGTTTATTTATGTGATGCTGACAGCTGATTAACTATCATACGGTATTGTTGCAATTATTGCAGATCGTATTGTTGTTTATTAAATCCAAGTAATGATCCGATTGTATCTTGTTTACTGCGATCGATGAACAAATTGTTTTTTAATGTTATTCTTGATCGTAAGGTGTTATACTTTAGAATGAGCTCAAAATTATCTGATGAAATACCGATGCTGCCAGCTGTTATAAGATATTTTATTGTTTTGTTGAGATCTGTAACATTGTTGGCGCCTTGTGGTATCTTAAGAAAGTTCCATTTAATAACATCTCCTGTTCTTACTCTGAATGTAAAATCATCATTGATTCTTTTCACATTTGGCATTGAGTGACAGACAGTAGCTGATGCTAGTCCTACTTCGTATTGCCCATTCTATTTTAAACTGCATTTAATAAAACAAAATTTTTTTTAGGCAGTCAAATTTAACTTTTATCGCGCCGTAACAATACGAATGAGCTATTACACAAAATTTGGTACTTTAATCGAAAGCTTGACAGAAAAAAATAACAGCAACTGCAACTGCAACTGACGCAGACTTAACAAACTATCTCAACAAATCTGAAGATACAATGACAGGTAATTTAAGTGTGTCAGGTCAGCGAGTTCTAGACCTTGAAACATCATACCCTATCCACCCATCAACGCAGGTAACACACAAGCTGTAAGTTTTGCCCAACTTATGCCGATCGATAATAGTAAGTTATCGTTGAGAGGTGGAAAAATAACTGGAAATGTCAATATGAGTAGAAACAAAATAGTACCTCTTGAAACCGAATACCCTCCTGCTAACATAAATAACTAACAAGCAGTAAGCTTAGCGCGACTGATAGTAAAAAGTTGTCATTAACTGGTTGTACTATGGCTAATACTCAACTCTATAATGCAACGCTGACTAGCAACAATTTTTGTAACAAAGGTAAAGTTTGTCAAAAACAATTTTATGATAAAATACGGCGACACTATGGTGGGAAATCTGGACATGGGATTGAAGAAGATAACAACTACAGCAATTCCACCAACAACATCAGATTTAACAAATAAAAATTACGACGACGATATGATAGCAGGGAATATTACATCACGTGTAGCAAAGTCTGGTGATACGATGTCAGGTACATTAAACATGGGCTCGAATAAAATAACAACGATCTATAATCCAGTCGCCCCATTTCATCTTACAAGTAAACAATACGTGGACGCTGAAATAAGTGCAGCATCAGCAAGTACAATTACTGCTGTGGATGACGCTTAAGGAGGCACAATTACATGTGCTATTGATATGGTTGATAATGACGTCTACGTATGTACCTGTTTCTGCAGTCAATCCTGTGAATAAATCATAGGTAGACTGACTTGTAGCAGCTAGTGGAAGCATAAAACGAGTTAAAAATAGTGTCGGTTACATTCCACATCTCGCTGATGCTATTAATAATCGTTGGGGCTTTGTTGCAACAGCATCAAGTTATTATTCGGAAAATAATCCAGGTTATGCGTTTGTGTTTAACAGCCCCATATCTGACGCGTTAGAGTGGATCATAAACTGAGAAACATCAAACGTTTGGATCAAAATGCAATACCCAGCGGCTGTAGCAATATGGAAATTTCAACTACGAGGTAGATTAAATGCTAATGTCGGATAAATTTGTACCTGGAAATTAGAAGGATCGAATGAGTTGATGTTGATCAGCTAGACCCAGAAAGTTGTAAGGAAGCAAGAGCGGTAAATATAATAAATTAACTTTAAATTCACCCGGTTTAAATGGGAACAGTGACAACTTAGAGTTGCAGGAATGAGAGACCCTCAGCTGAAATACGCGGTCAGGGACTTTGATATAATTAGCAGATACTCTCCTATAAGTGACTGTGAGGAATAGCCATCAAAGGTTGCAATGTTGTTGATAAATACGTTGATTGAGCTAAATAAAGAAAATCTTTTGACGATCGACAAATCTAACCTTGTTAAAACACAATTTAATGCTGGTAAGCGACCAGAGCAAGAGCTACTGAAAAGAACTCACGACGAGTTTGATAAACTTCCTGAGACAAGGAAACAAAAGCTTTAAAAAGTCGTAAGCTCAAAGACGCGTTTGCATAAACCTCGAGTATTTCGTGTGCTAGGCATGGACTATTATGATAAAAAGATGTTGTTGAAAATGGTAGATAATATTATTGATACTAACCTGCTAATAACAGCATATATAGTCCTAACAGACTCTTTCACCGGTGATAAAAAGTATGAAGTATATCACATTAATGCTGCACTAAACGCAATATCAGAAACTGAGCATTCGATTCAGTCATATGATGATATTGCACGAGACATATTTTATCAGGAGCTTGATGATATTACAAATGTAAAACCTAGTATTGATAAAGATTCTGACGCGCATCATAGTTCTAAACTATTGCGTTGAAAAACTATTTTAAAAAGAAGCTGAAAAGTTACTGAAAGAAGAAAACTACTGAAATATCAAAGAGCCGATTGCTGGATACCTAAACCTACCTGTCAATGGCATAAATATAGAACAAGAAGATATTCGCGGTCTTTTGAGTTTTGCAACAGCATATGCAATTCTTTGGCAATATCTAGAACTTAAAATGATTAAAATTGGACAGTTGTGTTATGTTGTTAATTATGTCGATGAAACAGAAGATATTTATTGTGACAGAGTCAATGATAGTTCTAAAATACCAACAAATTTAGATCCTCCATTTTCATCCACAGATCGGAAAGTTTTAACAGAGATCAGATATAATGATATCTCATCTGAAGTATACGGTAAGTACAGATATTTTCTTGCTGGTCCTGTTAATACTAAATTTAGTGGTCGGGTTGATAAGGCTGCTGCTGGAAATACCTTTATTACGTCAATTGAAACAATAACTGAAACAGTTTCATAAAGACTAAAAAGGAAATTATTGATTTCAATTATATCTCATCTGGTCTCTTAGATAATGATAGGGATGAGCTGATCAAATGTTACAAATATTATCATAAAACACTTTACTGCGTCACCAAAGCCAGGACAGCAGAATAATAGGCGTGCTGAATTACATTCCAATGATTCTAACAACACCAGGAACCGCAATCCATTACTCCTGATAGTGTCTGGGGCAGAAATTGTATTTTCAGCAATAGATAAAAAGATCGAGCCAAAATAAGAATAAAAATACTTCGTGTAAAAATAGCAATAGCGACCTACAACAAAATTCTTAATCAGCTTCGCGCTTATTTGAGAGGTGAGAAGTTTTTTATGTTAGATCTCATAAAGGAGCTACGTGTCAAGGACGATTTGCTAGGATAGTAAAATTTTGTGCGAATTTCAAAAATAAGGATAGTAAAAGTTTGTGTGAAATATGAAATATGGAAGATATTACAGTCGAAGATATCACTTAAAAATGCAAAGAATTCTTGTCCGAGGTAAGCATATGACAATTATGCTTAACAATGAGAAATATAGTACATAATTCAAAAGCAGAAATAAGATAAAGTTGTCTCTGGTTTGCAAGGAGGATTCAAATTGTTTTAGTTAGCTTGCTTGGGTTACAGACTCACTTTCTAATGCTATTGATAATCTTTACAAACCAATATCACAAGACAAATACACAAAGATCACAGTTGATGACGAACTAAAAAGTATAATGTCGATAAATAAATAGTTTCACATGGAAATTTTATCAAGATACAAGAACCTGGCTCTCTTATTAGCGGTAAGATTAATTTGTACTTGTTCTTTCGTGATGATGAGAGTTATATAATAGCAAAAGCTGAGTCTTTAAAAATATCTCGACAAGTGGCTGTGTAAAATTTTGTGTGAATGTTAGGAATAGCAAAATGTTGTGTGAAATATAAAATAAAAAACTCAGTAGTCTTAATAAGGGGTATTGTTTGAGAGCCAACCCCATTTTGTTTGACGATAATGATGATTTCCTTGATAGGTCCTCGAGTTAGGTAATCGATAATGAAATCGACGCTGTTGCCTCAACAAAATCGTTTACGCATTTGTTTAGACTAACATGAGGGGATCTGGTAGGGGGTAAAAATCATGCTGTCGTCCTATTACAAAATCGAGGTTTGCCTAAGAAACCCCTTTATAAAGACTACTAGGATCCCCTGTTATACAGCTTTTACATATCTCATGTCTACTTCAAGATATGGTCATAGCTCAACCAGCTGCGGTGTGCCACTCCAATGCAGATAGGTTGTGAGCAGTTTGGCAATTTTTCTGACGCAATAGTCTACGAAAATGTCAGCAAAGATTTAAATGTACACCCAAACTCAAACTGTCGACAGCAAATCGCCCGCGATGGATTAGAAACTATACGATGGACCAGGAAAAATATTTTACAACATTACCGGCCACAGTAAACAGCATATTAGAAAACAGCTGATTTTACAAAGTAAATGTTCAGATATATGCGCTAAGATCTGACGACTACAAGCCCGCGTCCGGAGCAGACATTACGTATATAATATTTATGCTGGACAATTCACAAGGCTTTGCCCAAGCTTGTGTAGAGCATCGCAATGGTAGCTTTCACGTCTGGACCATCCTGCCCGCTCAAGAAGGAACGCGCAACACTATGGTGGGGGCAGAACAGGCCTTTGGCACAGAGAGGCATTTTGTGAAAAAAGTGTAAAAAAAATGATCGCCCAAACTTTACGAGTCAAAAACAAATAGTGATAGGACGAACTTTGATACGCCGGACGCAACTAGATTACGCCATTCACTGCAGCATCTACATGGTGAAAGCGACATAGAATTTAAAATTAGCTCCTGCGGTGGTAAAGCAGCGAGCGACAACCTGGAGCTACACACAATCGTCGACATTAATTCGAAATGGATACTAATACAAAAACCGCAGCTGACAAAACACGATGAGGAAGAGTACTAGCTGTGCAGACAGGCGATGCAGATAAAATACATACCGCAAAGACAGAATATCGCGACGCAACGTAACAACTTCAGGCTCGGATGAAGCTGAATCAACCAAGACAATAAAACAGCACTAGTCGTGGACGGAATTTTGATGGGGCGTGCAGTCATATAGTCTATGCAGTCCTGAAGATCCTACTTTTTCTGCAACGACTGTCTACATAGCTAGTGCGGAAAACAGCAAAGAAGGCCACTGCGTTTTTAGCATTCCAGACAGACGCTGATGCGGCTGCAAAAAGCGGAATTTTACCGCTCCTGAATGTCTCTGCGAATACGATCGTGCTGATGATACAAACCAGAGTGATGACATTCGATGCTAAAGTTACGCTCTGTTCGCTGACGATTGTTTTCAGATTCTAGCCTAGGCTTGCAACCACGCGGTTAGTGTGGCTGATAAGTTTTCTGAGAGCTGTAAATCATCAGCAAGGAAGAGCTTGGGATCTGACATTTTGTCTAAATCCACTCATGTCATTTCTTCAGCTGCTCTTTGTGTTTTAGCAGATTGCTGCTTCTCTAGTAGTGTAGATCGTGATACTACTATACACGTGTCATGTTGGTACGTTAATTTAAACTAGATCCGCCCCGACGACGGCGCCATCCAACATTACCATAAACATGAGACTGATTTCGTAATTTGCAAGCCTCTCTCTCTCTCTCTCTCTCTCTCTCTCTCTCTCTCTCTCTCTCTCTCTCTCTCTCTCTCTCTCTCTCTCTCTCTCTCTGCACATGCTGACAACAGGCGCTCAAACGGTTCTATAGCTGGAACACTCCTGGTGTAAGGAGTCCGGACCCTCTGTCAATATCTCTTCGTCTTGGCGCGTTGCACGCGCTCACTGTGCAGGTGTCATCGCTGAATATAGTTTCCCCACACAAAAATAAATTTTTGTCCAAATGAAACACGTGCTCTTGTTGTTGCAGCTCGCAGATCACCAATCTTTAACGTACCCTAGCCATCTTTTCAGTGCGCTACATCTTGGCTTTAACATCGTCGCCAGCATACGAACGGTACAGCCACATCAGTGCATTTGTCCTCTATTTATAAATAACACCACGGTACTTGTGGCGCGTGCCCATCTCTCAGCCTTTGCGGGTGCACCGTGCAATATTGTCTGGCACACGACGCCTCGCATTTACCTATTTTTTTCACAGAAGCAACCGCATGCAAATATTGGAGGCACACAGAGATTTTTTCTATATACCACACAATGTTTTTCCGTAATAATACGAATTACCCAAATCAAGATGAATATTTGGGCTCCCAAAAATAGCATCTGGCCGTATGATGATGCCGCAATCACCGTGGAAGTATCAGTCGTGTTACACTCATCGAACTTACATTCGATTAGGTCTTCCAATGTTTGCATACCATAATATTTGTAGAGCACTGATTGTGCGAAAGTCTGAATCGATTCAGATACGGGCATCCACTGATCGATAGTGTCGTCTGCCTGAACGCCAAAGCGGCGTACCGAACCATATATGTTCTAGTAGTTGGATTGTATGCAGACAGCCAGATGACACATGATTATCCATACATTCTATGAGTACTTCCGTGGAGCATTCGTGTCGCGTATGACTCTCGTCATGCCCATGTCTGCAACAGTGATATATATCCTGCATCATATCTTTCTAAATTAAATTACTTTGCAACCACTGCAAGCAAGGAGATTTCCTTCAGCTGGTGAAATAATTGCTATATCAACAATTTCCGTTTAAGACAGCTTCGTGTGGAATCCTCGTCCCAATGGCAAAATATCGTGTTGAACGGTCTCTGGAAATGAACATAATTTTGGGCCGTGCCAAGACCAACAGGTTGGGGTGGTGTGTGTTGAGGCCTTAAAATCGGCTCAAAATGATTATCGTATGTTTGCTGCTCTCTTTTTTGGAGGGAAGGTATGTCGGAAAGGACAATGTGAGATTCAGCAATGGCTAAAAAAAATTACCTAGTTCATATGCCCTCCCTACTGCATTATTGTTAATATTTTAATGCCTTTGGTCACTTGTTCTATTCATGTATAATTCATGCTTTCGATTCTAGGGCAAAGTACGAAGACCATTTCAGATACCTCAATGAAACTGCATACACATGTTAGATTAGTAGTACATATGTACCTTATGCTCATACAAATCATTTCAGTATTTTAACTGTTTCGTTCGTTTGTCTGTTCAACCATCAAACCACTTGCATTTTGGGGGCAAATCACATGATATATAACTTCCACAAAGCATATTTTCTATCAAACATTTGGCGGTGCGGGTGATATAGAATATATCAGTCTTCTTGTTTTTTGTAATGAAGTTTAGTACAAATTTGGAAATTAGGGATTTGTCCAGATCAATATCATCACAATTAGCACAATAAGATAAATGCAAAGAAAAGAAACCCATGTACAAATGTTCCAATTAATTTAATAAAATTAAAATTGTATTAACACAAATGGCAACATGATCATGTTGACTTCTCGATAAACAAATTGAAGGGGAAAGATTCATTCGTAAGGAAGAAAAGCTATTAACTTCATTTTAAAGATTTTTAAATCTTCTGGATTTTGAAAGTACACATACTCAAATTTGCTCTTGTAAACACAACCCTAAAATATCGTGAACAAAGCAATAAGCTTCAAACAATCCATCAGGACTTTTGCTGCACGCTGCATTATTTAATAACGATTAAATCATTTGTTTAAACAATAGAGAAAAAGATCAAATTCTAAATTAGGTGCGCGACGACTTAAAAAGCCAATAAAAACAATAATGTTTTACTGAGGAAGATGAAAGTTATTTCAAATCAACTAATACTTGTCACGGCTGAGATAAGAAAAAGAGAAGATCCTAATCATTCGTCTCGTAAGCACAAAGAACTGGCACACAATAATTATAAATTAAATTAGAAACAAGATTCATGTATACCATATTTCGTTTGCAAGTAGATAGGCTACGATAGTGTTCATAAAGACATTGGCTAAATGCAGCGGAGGTTTTTAGATCTGTTCGGGCACAATGCGAAATGAAGACAATGGGCCACCAAAATCTAATATCTAAATATTGTGATTGTAATTTATTTGAATTATGTAGTAGGTTTGAACCTATTTAATGATTTTCGAAATTTATACAATTCATAGGCTACAATGAGTGCCGAAAGCATAACCAAGTTCTGAAATTTCGTCGACATTTTAAAAATAAAGACATTAACACGCGAGTAAGGTAGGAGATAAAGGTATTCTGTGGTATGGTCGATTGACCTATCCACAAACTCCGCTCATCAAAGAATCTTATTAATTGGAAGAAAGTCACTCTGCAACGATGCTATTCGACATAAGCAACGAGCCCGAGCAGATAAAGACTACAAAGCTACCCAACGGCTGTATTTTGTGAACAATAAATTTCATTACCTGATTTTAATATATACTTATTTAAGATAATAGTTATAGGTTACTGCATTTGTATGGGAAAATATGAACAAGTTTCTTCACAGTAATTCTTTAGCGAGTTCATATATTCCTATATAAATGCAGTAACCTTTTTATTATGTACTCATTTCGTTTTCTTACCTGAGCCTAAATAATAAATGAATGCACGTCTAGAAATAAAGCAATTGAATTTATGCTGTATTTAAAAATAAATATACAAATGTAGATACTTCAATACACAGCAACAATAATAATGCGCACACAGCACCGCCCAGGGACGTTTGAACTTCGTCGCGAGTTCTACATTAGGTTAAACACAAAATCTCATTTTGGTCTGCTTCAAATTGAAATTTAGTAATAACAACATCAACAACAATAATAGTAATAATAATAATAATAATAATAATAATAATAATAATAATAATAATAATAATAATAATGAGAACTTTGTATAGCGCCTAATCTTTAGAAGCTCTAAGCGCTTTACAACATTTGACAACACTTAAAAAAACATATATAATGATATGGTTACAACAATAAAACCAAACACCACGAAATTAGAAAACTAACAATATGTTGTAAATATTTAAGGTAAGGAAACATTATTAGGTCTTTAAGTCTGTTCTTGCAGTTGTAATAGGTGAGTTCTAAGAGCGCTCTTGAATGAGATCACTGTGTCTTTGTGTCTAAGTGCAGTGGGCAATTCGTTCCACGTTGCTGGGCCCTGATATGCAAAAGAACGTTGTCCAAATATACTTTCATTTTCATAGTGGGAATAATGAGAATACGAGTGTCAGAAGAGGAGCGTAAGTATCTTGCTGGTGTGTACACATGGGTGAGGTCAGATAGGTATGTTGGACTGGAGCCCGTCAGTGAAACGTAGCACAGAGAACAAATTTTGTATTTAATTCTGGATCGACTGGATAGCCAGTGTAGGGTACAGAGCAGGGGGGAGGCGTGTTCTGATCGTGGTACTCTAAGGATGATCCGAGAAGCTGTGTTTTGAACTTTTTGAAGTTTCTGGAGTAGATATTGAGACGAACCAGACAGAATTGAGTTACAACAGTTCAGTCTCGAAAGTACTAAGGAACACACAAGAGCAGCAGGCAGGGTGAACAGAGCTTTTGTCTGAATCGTCATTTGTCTAAAACATAATGTTCCTACGAATGGCTGAAAAAACAATGTCAATAACTCTAAACCAAAGCCTCTAACCGAGATTATTTCCATGTAGTTAAAAACGAATAATAAATCGTTTGGGTTAGTTATTTTTGTTGTTTTATTTTTGACGTATTTTTTTTCAAATTTTTATGCTACTCGTTTACTCGTTGGTCACTCAATTTTGGTTGGTTCACCCTGCCTGCTGCTATAAATTAACCAAAGATTTTATCCAGACCTATACGATATCTGGATCTTGGGTCATGTAGATTTATTGTTATAAATCCAAACGGAACAGCTTGTGCGTGAGAGAATAAATTTTTTAATTTAATCATGTTCATATCCCCTGAACACCAGGTATGATAAATATTTTGCAGCGTATAATTATCTACTCCATTAAATACAATCAGAATATTGCAATTATCTCTGATCACCTTTGGTATCTGTGTGTATCGTTGAGTAACATAGATAACGTCTGTATTTTTATGTCTACCTCTGGAAAATATTTTAGCTGGATTTGTCTGTTTATCCAGCATAACATCATCATATACTACTAGATTATTAAAAAATCCGTTTAGGTCATCTACGGATGGTGCCTAATCGATATCTGTAATAAAATCAGCAACATCAATTTTTTTCACCTTTTATATTAATCAATCTTGCTCTTTCATTAAAATCCTTAAGTACTTCATAACACCGCTGATCATCTACAGATGGTGCTACTAAATATAGTTTATCCCATTTCAACCATCTCATTATTAAATTAAGTAATAATTGCGTTTTACCAGATCCAGATGGACCTATTATTATCATCCTAATCGAATTCGGTAACGCTGGATGATGTTTCACTGGCTCCTGCTTTCCTGTCTCTGAAAAATCAATTATATCCATATAATAAATAACATGAGTTTATATTGTGTTCGGTGTAAAATTCCTACATCAACTGCTGAATTAACAACGATAACAACGAAGAATAAACGACGTGCTCTGACAGGCGAATGTGTGAAATGTGGTACGAAGAAATACAAATTTGTCTCCATGACTAAGTCAGGAACAAAGATAGGTGGAGATATCGCCGCTTCATTAAGGAAATTACCAGGAACTCCACGGGCTAAATACCCCGGTGAGAAACATCTTCCTGGATATAATTATTGTGGTCCTGGAACTTGACTTGATATCCGACTTGATGATCAAGATCAACCAAGATCAGGAGAGTATCCAATAAATAAGATTGATCAAGCGTGTCATGTTCATGACTGTTGCGTATAAAAGTAAAGATTTACAACAACGGCATCTCGCAGATGTAAAATTGATTCATGCGTTAAATTCTATACCTAATAAATCTGTTAGAGAAAAACTCGCTAGTTTTCTAGTAAAAACTGCCATGAAAGGTAAAATAATGTTAGGGGCTGGTAATTAATTATATAACTATTATAATGGAGTCTGTTTATTATAGCCCAAGAGGATACTGGAGAGGCAAAGCAGCAATTGATAACCTTGCTGAAGCAGCAAAAGTCTCACGTTCTGTTGCTGCAGCGTGGTTAGCACGACAGGCAATATGGCAAATTTATCTACCACCACCTAAAAAAATTCAGTACGCACATTTTGATGTCAGCGTCCCTAATGAAGTTCATCAAGCAGATATTTTATTTTTACCACATGACACCATTAAAATTGGTAGACGTCAATCACGCACGTACAAATACGCATTAACTGTCGTTGATGTTGCAAGTAGATATAAAGAAGCGGAACCATTATCAACAAAGACAGCATCTGAAGTTGCATCTGCGTTTGAGCGAATTTATCGACGTGGTGGTCTACGATGGCCACAATTATTACAAGTTGATCCTGGCAAAGAATTTCTTGGTGCAGTATTATCGTTGATGAAGAAACATAACGTTAAAATCAGACGAGGACATACTGAAATTCATCATGATCAGGCAATTGTTGAACGATTTAATCGAACACTTGCTGAGCGGTTATTTGGATACCAATACGCAAAGGAAATATCTACTGACTTTAAGTCCGGTGAGAGATCTCGTGAATGGGTTGCAAGGTTACCAAGTGTGATAGCTGCGTTAAATAATGAAATTACTCGTTCAACTTCCATGAAACCTTCTAATGCGATTACAAAAAAATATATACAAATACAACGCCGTGAATCTTTCTCTCAACCAGTATTAGGTAATGTAACTGTAAGATATTTATATGAACCTGGTGAACTTGAAGGTGGTAAAAAAAGAGCAACTGATCCTATCTGGAGCATGACTACACATACAATTTCTAGCGTGGTAAGATCCACAGGTAGACCTGCAATCTACAGACTGGATTCTACAGCTCCTCAACGTGGATTTGTACGTGAACAATTACAAGTAATCCCCGAAGACACACAATTACCACTACATACAATTACATAACTAGAACCTCTACGTCGATTGCATTCAAGACATGTCAATATGACATTATTACGTGTATGACCAAGATCACTATTAATTCTGTCTACGGTAAATTGTCTTGGATTATTATTCGAATATTGCCTTAACATACTACAGTTACAGCTTGCACAATGATTGTTCTGTCGTTGCTTTAGTGTTATAATTAATTCAGTATCAATATCAAAGTCACGATTATTTTTTTTGTCACATTGCTTATAACCATATAGTTTTTTTCTTATTACGTCATTACTAACAGTTTGATTATTATTTTCTGTAAAATTCATGATAACCCTATGTAGTTGATATATTCTTCTGACTCGAGAAACTGCGAGATAAACTAAATTTGACCATTCGATCCGATCATCTATAATCCAGATATTTGTATCAGAAATAGTTAACCCCTGTGACGAATGAATTGTTATAGCGAATCCTAACGTCCACGGTGATTTATTCATACTTAGCGCATTTTCAACAACATTAATATCGACTTAAACAATATCATTCAAGACAAGATTCTGTATTCCACCACCAGGAATTTCAACATCAATATTCTGTCGTCGAGTATCTGCTGGGCGATAACATAATGGTACAAGTAGATCTGAAAACTTTTCTTTATGTAACAGAAATAATTTCTCCTGTAGTTCATCACGAACTATCTTTCTACTTGCAACTATTAAATCAGCGGGATTCCATAAACTCAGAAAATCATTTATTGTAGTCTCTGGAATTACTTTACGCATTATTTCACATTGTATTTTATCTGGCTGTAGTCTGATTAACCTTTTAAACTCATTCAGCGGTTCATCAATAGCTCTATGGTCATCATTTATTTCTTCATAATAATCTACGTTATTCTTCAGCCATTCATGTGGTGACTGTCCAATAAAGGGTGGTGGTTGACCATGATCACCACACATAATTACAGCAGTATTCTTTGTCAATAACCAATCAAGAAATGTTTTTAATATTTCTAACGACACCGTGTCTACCTCGTCCCATATAATATATTTAGGTATATATTTCTCACCCATTCGTTCAGGAGTCCATGTGTCTCCACACCATCTGAAGAAACTATGATATGTACATGATTTTACTCCTCGTTCTTTTATTTCCCTGGCTAATTTATGTGTAGGTGTCAAAACAATTATATCTGAATTATTATTCATGAATAATTTAATCGCACGTGTTGTTTTACCTGAACCACCGCATCCGTTAAGATAAACAGTTTTATGTCTAGCCACAGGATCATATACAGATGGTGCTGATGACTTTGATACTTGATTATTATTTTTGTAATATATTTCCTTAATTTCAACGTCGGCAGATTCAGAATAACTAAGTATATTTTCTTGTTTTATTCTCCATGATCCCCATTCACCATTACCAAGTAGCGGTTTTAATAAATCTGTATATTTTTATTTATGTAGAACGAATCCATGGCGACTCTGACAGCGTAACGAGAAAATCTATTTATCATAGACAGTAGATTTATAGAAACATATGCCAACATCGATGATCTTAAATGAGTAAATTGCGGTGAGTCACCATCAAGATAGCTCACAATTGTACCTAGTTTGGTTCCGTCTGATAAATAAGCATTACTCCGATTTATAAATGTGTTTTTTTTCGTTGTATCAGCGATTATAAAATCGAGTTCAGCATCGTCCATAATCAATCTTGTACAGTGTCTTTTATGATCATATGTTCCTCCTTGAGTAAATTTACCAATTATCTTTCTACCAAGATCTTTTGCAAGTTTTTCATCGTGCTCGTCCCTGCATTTACGGTCATCTTCGTTGAGATCAGGAAATTCTTTCCTGGCTTCCTCGATATTAAATCTATTTGGTTATGGTAACCAAATTTGCTTCTGTGACCGATACGATATAATTGCTTCACTCACCTGTAAAGATATTAAAATTCCAACATCGAGCATATATCGTAATAGTACTATTGGAACCCAACATTTTTCTAAAAAATGTCTTCCAAACCAAGCATAAGTAATCGGATGGAGATTTTCTGCAAACTCAAATGATTCTACATGAGCAAATCCGGTTAAGTCAAAATCTGGTAAATGTCCGTTTATTGCAACTCTGGTCATCTCATGTGATGGATGTCCGAATCTCTTAAAGTATTCAGAACACTCTCCGTATCCAAGAAAACTCCCAGGATAACACGCTACCATATCGACGGAGATAACGTCATTATACTTATATTTAGTATTCCACAATCCTCCGTGTCCATATTCTACGCAGCTTTTATGGATATCTTCAAGAAATTCCGATCGTGTTGGTTTCCATAAATTTTTCTCCTCAGCAAAATGAGCCGCTACAGATGGAACAGTAAAACAATTATTTAATAATTGTCTAACTTTGACATCGACATCGTCTGAAGTATATTTCAGTGCAGGATGTTCCATTTCTACATTAAGAGATTCTGTACGATAAATATCACCATTAGGCCGTACAAACTGATCGTAATAATCATATTCTGAACTTTGAAATAACCAAACAGATACAGGGTCACTTTTACTAATATTTTTCATAAAATCAAATATATGACCATTATAAAATTTAACCGTTCTGTCTCGTGGAAATATTGTTACTGCTGAGGTCCATGCATGTGCATTATGATCAATAATATCTATCGAAGCTCCTCTTGATTCATATTTTGATTTATACAAAATCTCTCCTGTTAACGTCTTCACTGTTATTGGAAATTTTAATAATTTTCCTAGTTTATCAACGTCGCTAATAGATGCTCCAGTATCTTTAACTGATTCTGCCCACGTATTTATTTTTTTGCGTCGTAAATCTGTTAAACCATTACCACGTATCGCGTTTGTAAAGCGTTCTGTAACTCGTTCAGCTACACAATTTATTCTTGACTCTAACAGTCTCATCGGCTTGAGATCATTGACGTCAGGTTTATTATTCAGCGGATATATTGCATATACAACCGCAGTAACTGGATATGCGCGTTCATAATACAATTTGTCAACACCGGTTAGTATTCCGGGTTTAGATTTATTACTCAAAAGAACAATATTATTTCCTGACTGTATGCGGACTGGATCACGCTTATCACGAATAATCCAAGCATCTTCTTCTGTATTTACAATAAATTTTATTAAAATAAAATATTTTTGATCATCAAGGTGATTAATAATTGCATTTCCTCGTTTGTCATTCATTATAGTATCTACAATATTTCCGATTCTGAATGTTGACTATACATGAGCAGCACCACGATTACGAAATTCCCTTTTTGCTTCACCAATACGTTTGGTTATTTCCACATCCGTTAATGCCAGATCCTGCATAGAAATACTAAATTTATATTCTGACAATCTATCTAGATCAAATCTGGCTCTGTTAGGTTCAATTGCCGATAATTCGTTCATATAATTAAGACAAGTATTTAAATTAAAATTTTAGTATATATATATGATTGAAACAAAGAACAAATGTGCTTGGCTCAAAATTGGATATACTTCTCCTTGTAACAAAACATGCGTGAATGAATATTGCGGATATCATATGCAAAGCATCAAAAATGGGAGTCTGGGACCAATACCATGTATTCAATGCGGTGTTGGAGTCAGAGGAAAAACTCAGTTATGTATAAAATGTGGCGGAAAAATACAGGGAATTAAAACGATATTACGATAAGAAAGCTTCAGGAGAACCTCCTATAAAATCAGCAGAAGATTATTTGGCCAGATTCTCTAAAAACGATTTAAACAAATAATATTATATATAAATAGAGCAAAACGAATTTGTAGCACATCCAATATATACAAATTACGAAGCGTCTCGAGAGGGTGTAATCAGACACTGTCGATCAAAAAAACCAGTCGGTAGTATTAATAAATTTAGTTATTTTAAATTCAATACCAGTGTAGATAAACACCATTTATCTCATAGATTCATCTACGAGTGTTATTTTGGAGTCGTTAAAGATGGACTTGTAGTTGATCACATTGATGGGAATCCCAAAAATAATCATCTATATAACCTGCAAGCTATTACACATAGTCAGAATTCTGCAAGTGGAAATACTGGAAAATGTAAAAAGTTTGCAAGAAGATCTATTAAATCCGTAAATACAGAAACAAGCCAAGAAATAACTTTTCCATCAATAAACGCAGCTGCCAAATATTTTAGCATAATCCTGCTTCAGTACAATTTGTTGCAAATAAAACATACAAATCTGCATATTCAATAAAATATGATCAGCTGATTATATTTGAATATATCTAACTCTGTCTTCCTAACAAATAAATATATTTTTTATACTGTATATAGTTTGACTCTATCAATTTTGCCAGGGGTACCTTCACTGTCGCTGCTCTCAGTCTCACTCTCAGTGTTATTGACAGAATCAAATAACATAATCTTTCTCAACTGCATTACACGATTGTCCACAATCTTCTTTTTCTCGTATTCACGAGATAGTTCGGATCTGATATTTTCGATCGAACATGCAAGAGGCGCAAACAGTTTTACCTGTTTGTCATTTACCATTGCCAAGGATTCTAACATAGACTGATAAATTGATTTTACGAATTTATAATTGGATGGTAATGTGTATTTATTTTCAAATTTTCGTTGTTTTAATATTTCATAATCGCATAATATTTTCTCAAGATCGAGATTATCAGAGAGATTTATTCCGTCATGTTTTAATTTTTTAATAGCGTAAATAATTGCATTAATATTTTCTTGGTTCATTATATAATAATTCTTTCTTTAAAATAAAAATAATAATCAGTTTCTGAATAATTCTAAATCATATTATAAAAAATGTAGTCCCCATAACCCTATGTGAACCCCTAGATTGCCAAACAACATTCTAGCAGGCTCAGAAGGTCAGAGGGGACTGTTTTGAGGATGATTATGATTATATACATATGATTATGATCATATACATATGATTATATACATATGATTATGATTATATACATATGATTGTATGATTATATACATACGATTATGATTATATACATATGATTGTATGAACATGAATATATACAAATGGTGATGATTTTGATTATATTTTTTGAGGACGGCACAAACATATGATTGTATGAACATGAATATATACAAATGGTGATGATTCTGATTATATTTTTTGAGGACGGCACAAACATATGATTGTATGAACATGAATATATACAAATGGTGATGACTTTGATTATATACAGATGATCTTATCCTAACTTATCCTAACTGGGGATTTACCTACGTCCAACAGATTTTATACAACTCTCCCCCCATATAAACCCCATGAGAGTGCAGAAGTACACTCACCACGTGGTTACATGGTGAGAGAGTTGTATTATTTTTCTGTTGGGTTTCGTACCCCCAATTATAAATAGCATTCGTCGCCAAATGCAAGATAATATCTTTAGCATTTTTGGAGACTCGAACACGCGAGAGTCTGCACAACTTCGATCTACGTCTAAACGCCTTACCATCTCGGCCACCGCTCTCTTATCAATAATGCAGTTAAATTTAAGCATATAAAACTCTTTGCACTGTCTCACATGTGATTACTCTTGACTTGTATTACTAATAGAATAAAATCAGTTATTGTAGAACTGTAGCGTGAATTTACTTCAATTTTTCAAACATAATTCATAAAATATACTGTATAAAATAATCGCACATTACATTTTCTGTATGAGTTATCGTTCGTTAAGGTCAAAATACATGTGTTAGAGCTAAAAATAACTTTACGCACTCGTATAAACTGACTTGATTTAAAGTCATCAGAGTCAAAAGGTGCATAAATATCCTTTTCTATTACAAATTACTGATTCACTAACAGCTAATTGCTTACAGAAAACAAATAAATCACTAAATAATTAACGAAAAACAAGATATATTCGTTGTCTGTAAATCGAATGTAGTAGTAAGGGAAATAATCGTTTAATTTACTCTGCAGAGAGAGAGAGCAGAGTTATCTCGCTTCATTATATATACAATTGCTTTAATCATAGGAATTGATTATTTTAGTAAACTACCGATCAAATAAAGAAATTTATGACCATTTCATTAACAATAGTACCTATTTACCTATCAGATCGAGAAATTTGTAACCATTTCATTAACAATAGTATCTATTTACCTATCAGATAAAATTTCCAACTATTTCATATACTTACCCATCAGATTATTTCAGAATCAGATTATTTTTTTTCCCCTGATTATTTACTCAGACGTTCTACGAGCGTATATACAGATTAACATTTAGTGATTCCCCTCTTAAATCCAAAATGTATCCTGTCTGGTCAGTAAGTTTGAAATTTATTCTTGACAATAATGGATTATGTACACGTAGATAAACTGGATTAATTGGCTCAGATACAACTAACCACCCGGGCGGTACTTGAGGACTAAATGCATATAATATATACCCTTCTTAAGCTTGAGTGGATTTTTCAAGATCTACTTGATAACTGCCATCAATTACGTCACATACGAGATTGACCGCGATCGTAGATGTTATATTAACAATGCCAGGTGAGATATGGCGGCCTCCACCATATAGATCATTATTATATTTAAGAATGGTTGGTGTAGGTATTAATTTTTTCCATGAATCGCATATTCTTTTACAATGTTCATCAATAAGATCATTAACTGATTTCTTTAGCTCTTCAGAGTTAAATCCCGGAATTACAAATGTTGGTAGCTGTTCTCTTGTAATTCCGAAATGTTTAAGAAATACTGTTGTAAACAAACGATTAAGTGTAACACGCTGAACTGGATCGTCTTCATTAACTATGTAACCTATAATATGTGCAGTTCGAGATGGGTTTACTAATCTTTTTTCTCTGTTAACAATAATATCATTCATAAACTCTAGGTCTGAAGCAACTTGATTCAAATGTTGTATTGTTTCAATTATTTGATTTTTTAAATCATCGTTGTAAGAAACATTAATGCTTGAAAATAAATTTTGTAGATTATTAAATACATGTTCATGTTCAGATTTAATTGTATTGGCATATGAATTTATTAAATCAACATCAAGTATTGATATTGGCTTACCACTTTTACCATCAATTGATTTTAAAAAATAGGTTTCTGTTCCATCTATGTAACGTATAACTCTATTATCACCAAAATATCGTTGCCATGGATAAGCCTCTTTTACTTTTCGATATTCTGGAAGGTTTATAAACACTTTTTTATCAGTAATGAAGTCGGATCGCTGTGGTTCTGGTGGTCCTTGATAAACTGGTACAACTTCAGGCCATCCTAATACTGATCTAATCGAACTTTGATAAATGTCTACAGAATAATCAGGGGAATTTATTTCAATCACCGCTGATAATGTTGGTTCGTAAACAGTAATTGCTATTTTTGATTCTTTTCCTGTAATAGATTTAATTCTGCGTTGGAATTCATCATTGATCTGTTCTATTTGATAACTACCCGTTGGAATAGCAACTACTTGCCAATCAGGAGTTCCATCAGGTTTATTCTTATTAGCGAATACCAGCGAATTATTTGGATGTAGTTCACCAAATGATTTTGATCTAAGGTTGCTAGGGCTATTTCCTTTGCTGGAATTGATGTTGGAAAATTGACACTAAACTCAGGATTGGTCGAACTTAATGAGATCATCGTAGTTTTTGACGGAGTTGTATTAGTGACGATCTGCTGAAGTAACTCCCTGTCTGTCATTATTATTATCATTGTTATTTAATTCATTAAAATCACTAGCAATCACCATAAATGCATCATCATATGTTTTAATCATCATTGCAAATTCGGTATCGGATATTTCACCATCACTGACACATGAAGAAATACCCGACGATAGTTTAGAGCATGCAGCTGCCACTGTGTGTAATTTAATCATATAATCGTGCAATTTAGCATTTGTACAAGTATCTATCTTTTTAGCGATAATACCGAGAACACCAGCAATAGTCGTTGATGCCGAAACAATGATGGTTACAACAGCAGGTGCTGTCATCGTCAATGTTGATAATAATAATCCTGTTCCAGCAATAACAGCAGAAACCGAGTAAACAACTACATCAATAACAACTATACGCCTTCGATATTTTTTTATTTTCATGTTATAATAATCGATAAAATCCTTTAGTTTAGTCAGACGTTCACATACCTGATTGCATCTGTAACGTTGAACGTCGATACGAGGCTGATGTTGGTTCATTATTATTTTATTAAGTGACTAATTGTGGTGTTTTAGACACAAATTCCAAATACCACCAGTAAGACGTTGCGGTTATTGTTTGATCATCTGCTTCCAGTAAAAATATTTCTTCAGCATCTTTATTTAACACTATAGATACAACTCCAGAAAAAGCATCGGTTGAATGACGCCACGGAAATGTTGTAGTATAAATTTTAAATTTTGCAGAGCTAAAGATAGACAGTCTATACACACCAGTAACCTCCGCGGTATATTTGATAGTGTTATTTTGCTGTGACCATGTTGTCAATCCTGATGCTACTGTATACACGATATTTTTAATTTGTCCGTGTGGAATTTTAATCAGATTAGTTTTTTGAACAATATTAGGTATTCCACTGACAATATCATTGAGTTTCATGTTAACGTCGTCTAGTTTTATGTCAACGGTTGGTTGTTCCCCAAACAAAATCTTTAATGGTTTTGCTTATATTTCTACGAAAATTTAAGAACGTTTCTACATGTCTAGAAAAAGTAGCACTGAGTGTAGTCATTTCGTCATTGATTGTTTTTAGAGGAATTTCCTTATCATCGACGTATTTCTTCGTCGCAGCATCAAAATCAGATTCTGGTGTTCTGAGATTATTAATACCATTATTATTCATATTGAGAAATGCACGCATTATACCGCCGTTGACTAATACGTACTTAGATTCTTGATCGTCGACATATTTCTTTGTTGCAGCGTCCGCAACTTCGGTTGGATTTCTAAGACCTGTAATTTTATTTTGGTTCATGATAATGTCTTCCGTGAATGAATCACCAGCTTTCTTAATATAATCGTTGACTGACGTACCGGAATCTTGTATTTTACCTTGATCAGTAAAAGTAACGATATTATTAACAACCGCATTAGGAACTCGTATGAGTACATCTGGCAGTTGTATATTACTAGTTTTTAATCGTCCTTCTTTATCCTGAAAAACAACTACTTCATTTTGATCAACACTGGTTATATTTAATAAATCATCAATCTCATTTCTGAGTTGATCGAGAGTTGCGTATTTAGATAAATCAGCTTGCTGCTGAGCTTTACCACGAAAAGATCTTCCGTAAATATCCACCATTATATTTACTAATGTCTGTTTAAATGTGACAACGTAGTATATTCATGCACAACTTTGTGAGGTGGTTTTGTTGATTTTGATACAGCATCAAGTACGTTAAGTACTTCTCGACCACATATTGGTGGATCAGTTAATGTTTGTGTTGGTAGCGTTGAATACCATATTGGAGTACTTTGATCGCCGCTAATATACTTTAAGAATTCTTTTGGTGGAGCTAATCCATATGAATCAAAATAAATAATTCCACGTGGATCAATTGCATATCCAACCCAGTGTGTGCCTGGTCCAGAGTTTTTATCGAGATTAATAATACCGGTTTCAATATTGTTTGGTTTTTTTTGGTAATTGATCACGCATAAAAACACCTCTAAAATTTTTTATTTTTAATTTTTTAGTACCATCGAGTAAATCAAAATTAGACATAGGCGATATCAGTAAACTGTCCCTGGTAATCTTAGGCCTTTTCCGTACCATGAATGTGGGGTCCCTGGCAATCTTAGACCGCGACCGTATGCTGGGCCTGATAATCTTAGACGACCCGGCTGTGGTACGTTTGGTGCTCTTAGACGTCTTCCGTGTTGTTTTGCCCGTGATCTTTTTTTTTTTGAGCTTTCTGCGTGCATGATTCCCTGACCCGTTGCTTTCTTTAATGCCATTCCAGCAGCGGTTCCAACGGCACCTAATGCAGCTGCTTTTGCAACAGCTGGGGCTGCAGCGGCTATTAATGCTGGTATAGCTGCAAGAAGTGGAAATATACCACCCGTCTTAGCGATGTCTTTAATGGCACCCGCAGAAAGATTAAGTTTTATACCTTTATTTGATTTTTTGGCTTCATTGAAATGCCTGAGCTGACGCTCGGTCAACGATAATTTATTTGAGCCGCTCATCTGTTCTTTCTTTAGCGATATTTTTATTCCACAGTTATCTTTTGGTGCTGATTGTAACCTTTTAATCTGACCAGGAGTCAGACTAACACTAACGTGATTATACGACATTATAATTATCATAGATGATCTAATTCCGTGTGACATATTTTCGACTGGAGCATCAACGACTCGCATTCGTCCACCAACACCTTCAAGTATCATCGATTTATCGCTAAGTATAACAGCAATTGCCCTGTAATTATCGATACCTTCTATTGCTGGTGGTCCTACCGCTGCTACTGGCTTCAGAACACGAGCTCGAAAGTGTATATCAACAACAGATTGTCTGTATAATTCTAAATGTTCCAGAGAAAAGTAATAGATCGGATATAATGTTGTAAAATCTAATTGTGATATTTGTAAACCAGTATCAATATTTTGATCACGTCCCATAAACGTCATTAATCGATGATATGCACGTGCTACATGATTTTGATCAAAATTCAATAAAATATCTTCGGATGGTTCTTGATGTCCATTTATTCTTAACGAAACCTCAGAAACACCGATTTTATCAAATATCGTCATACTACGTAGTTGATTGTTTAATCGTGCAGTATTTTGTAATGCAATAAATATATGCCGTGGTGCAGAAACACCCTGCTGGGAAGCTATCTGCCACGTGAATAAACCATCAATATTACTCTGGAGAGCATCTGTGGTCATTGTCAGCCATGACAACTCTGATTTACCACCTTGATTCATAAAAGAGAGTAGACGATCTTCTTCAGATATTGATGGAGTCATTACTGGCATCCATAATGAAAGCTTGGTTAATACTACTTTACCAGGATCACCAATGGGTCTCCATAATGCATCATCGTCCGTGGCTTTTCGTACTAGTACAACCGTATGTTTGGCTTCAAAAATAACCTTTCTGACATTTCTACAAAATCCAAATATATGTGAAAGTGGAATCGCACATGAAAATAATCTTCTATTACCTTTCAACATTAATCGACGTGCTGCAAATCCTAAATTAAAATCGGGATTTGGAAAAGATAAATCTTCAACAACATCAGCAAGAACAGGAGGAGCAGCTCGATTATTGGGCTGTCGAATAATCTGATTTCTATGATCAGGATGGTCAGAAATATCCTTGACAAACATCATTGATGGGCCAGCTGATCTTGAATAATCATCGCTGTATCTTGCAAGACCCAATATCGTTGTGGCGACGTCGACGTCTTTCTGGATTGTTTCAATATTTTTTCCGTCAATCATGTACGTAGCACTATCAAACAACGCCATGATGCCATTATTAACAAAACCAACCCTAACTTCAGCTCCATATGCTACTGGTGCTGCAGGAGCAGCGTTATTTAAAATCTCACCTTCTACTTCAATAAAAGCCTCAGCGGGTAAGAAATACCTACTTGTATCCTGAACCTGTAGTTCAATTCGTCCACGCTGATCTGGAATTCGAGCGTCATAAGAATAATATTGATAATCACGCACAGACTCATCTTTGAGTACTGGTGCGTCCAGGTCAAATGCGGGATCAGATATACGCTTGAACATCTTTATTATATTTGCTATCGTCTAACACGAAGACCACTTCCTGCTATCAGACTAGCGGTTATATTTCTATCTATTTCTGACATCGGTACGCTAGCCAACTCTGCTAGTTTTTGATTCGCAGCTTGATTTATTATTTTACTGACATTTGCAGGCATTACTTCAGTACTGGGTAATTTTACTGGTGGCTGAGGTTTTCGTCGCATTAATCGTGCTAGTCTATCCTTGATTGCTGAAAATGCTTTACTAGCGAGATTACCCACAGCACCAATACCTTTTTCACGAACAACATCAATAGCTTTCATTCCCAGTTGCTTTGCAATCGGTATTGCTTTTGGGGCTATTCTTCTAAATAGGCCCTGAACAACATCACCTAGTCCATCTCCGTAGGATGTTTTGTATACTGGTAATCGTGAATTTATTACCCTGACCATGGTTGGTCCACGTTGAGTACTATGTACGATCATTTTGTTATAGTAAGTGTATTTAATTATATACTAATCGATATGATAATTCCGCTAATCTATCGCTGATTACCAAAAATAATTTACTAATAGCATTAATAACCCTTATTCCCAATAGTTTTGCAATAGGTATTACTTTTTTGGGGGGATATTCTTCTAAATAAACACTGAACAACATCACCTATTTTATATCCGCATGTCGCTTTATATACCTGTGAATCTATAGTTCTCATAGTACGTCTATATTGATTAATATACACGATCATTTTATTATAATCATTATATTTAATTACGTACTCAGTCACTGTAATAATCGTCGGCGATTTCATTAATGAGAGACTGATAAACATCAATATCCATGATACCGCCTGTAAATATTCGTTTACAAATATCAGCTGCTTCATTAATTATTTCTGGAGAATTATTACCAGCTCGTTTTCCTCCGATGAGTATTTCTAGTTGTTCAACGTCGGTAAGGACGTTATTAGGACATTGAGTAACGAGACCACTTCCATGAGTAGTAAATCAACTTCCACTTATGTTGCCAGAAGAGGTGTCTGACGGCCAATATCCTCCTCTTCCTTTTTGCTTGGTTTTTGTTGTTTTGGAGATTGTAGCAATTGCTCTGGTAGTGGTAGTAATAGTTGTTGCAATTGTTGTTGTGGTGGTGGTGATACTTGTTGTGGTAGTGGTAGTGATAGTGGTGATAGTGGTAATTTAAATCGTGGTTGTTTTTGTGATTTTGGAGATTGTGGCAATTGTTGTGCAATATAGTTATCTATTTTATTTTTATAGTCAATAAAATTTGGATCGTTGTTTCGAGCTTGATTAACGTTATAGCGTATACGGTATATCCATTTGTGCCAAGTATCCTCATTTACGGGATCATCAGCGAAGTCAGATTTTAAAAATTGTTTTCGATTATAATAATCTCTTACAGCAATCTCAATTAATTTTAAATCTTCGGCTTTCCTAATAAAATCAATAGCTTCTTCAGTAAACTTATCAACCAAATTAACCCTAGCTCTTGCTTCTGGTTCTTTTTCTGATTCCGGTATACGATCTTTCATATCACCTATTTCAGCACGAGCTTGATCAATACCTTCAAGTATTTCTTGCATTGGTTGAGCAGCAGCTATTTCAGCTGGAAGTTCTCGTAAAATCTTTTATGTTTTTTTAGTTCTTTCTGCTATTTTTCCAGTTGCTTCAGCGGTTTTCTCTAACGTAGGAAGAAGACCTTTAGTGGTTTCTGTAATAGGTTTAAATAATTGTTTTGTATCCTCTTCAAATTCAACATGAGATTCCTGACGCGATTGTAGTTGTTGCTTAACAGAATCACGGACAGGTAAATATTTTTTAATTGCCTCTAATCGCTCTCGAGCTAATTTAGCTGAATGTGGTTCTCCAATATTCATTATTGATAATATTATTTATACTGGCTGTTTAATTTATAGCAGCAGGCAGGGTGAACCAACCAAAATTGAGTGACCAACGAGTAAACGAGTAACATAAAAATTTGAAAAAAAATACGTCAAAAATAAAATAACAAAAATAACTAACCCAAATGATTTATTATTCGTTTTTAACTACATGGAAATAATCTCGGTTAGAGGCTTTGGTTTAGAGTTATTGACATTGTTTTTTCAGCCATTCGTAGGAACATTATGTTTTAGACAAATGACGATTCAGACAAAAGGTCTGTTCACCCTGCCTGATGCTACAAGTGTTTTAGTGGCATCAACTGAAAGATACTTGCGAATGGAGCTGATGCGTCTCAGCTCAAGATATGCAGCCTTGCATATGTTCATGACATGTTGGTGCAATGAGAAAGTACTGTCGAGAGTAACACCTAGGTTTCGTACTGACTGTGAATTTAATGTTGGTGTTGTTAAAATATTGGATCTAAGCACTCAAGCAGCAGTGATGTCGGAATCGATCAAGTTCACATGACTTTGGTGCACTCTTCATCACGACTGTACGTACTAAATCCATAGAGACAAGTTCAAATTCTGCTAACGGTTGCCGCTGAAATTCTGTATAGCAACTGTATGGTGACGACGAATCAATTGAAATTGTGTTGTCAAGTTTATCTCTGATGGTTTGTACTTTGTCACGGAAGAAATTTGCAAACAGGTCCGGAAGGTCGACTAGAGAGAAGGTCGTTGGAAGTGGTGTACATTTGTTCCTTGACATTAGCTTGTTAGTAATCTCGAATAGCTCTTTGCAGCTGGAACTTTCCGTGATCTTAGTACTGTAGTGGGCTGATTTCGCTGCATGGACTATGTTTGTGACATTCTTCTTAGCGGCTTTATAGATTTGCTTATGAATTGTGAGTTTGGTGGAAAGGCAAAGCCTCTCAGCTTTATGGCGGTCTCTTTTAGCAGTGCGAAGCTGGTCCCTAACACTGCAATACCACGGAGAACACTTTTGAATTGATACTCTGCACTTGGATGCTGGGGCATGTTTGTCAAGCAATGAACGCAGGCAGTTATCGAGTTGTTCTGCTGTAGGAGGTAAGCTAGTTTGCTTGGATGTCATGCATTAAAAAATGTAGAGTCATGTTTTAATGAATGCTCCTTGAAAACACTTTTCTAGTTGGTCTGGAAAGGATAGAGTGTTTTTCTGTTGATCCAACTAAATTATGCTGTTCTGCTTATGATGGACTGGATTTATTGGGTCAGTTCAGTGCTGTTTGGAGAATGTGGTTTTAGTAGGAACTGTAGTCAAAATTCTATAAAATTTGATTGTGCATCCGGTTTTTCTTGACATGGGTTAAGTCATTCGGACTTAAGGAACTTAGAAAGTTTATTTTGAGGAAATTCAAGATGCATACATGCAAGAATATTTATTACCATTCTTATCACTAGCTAAAGAAGACACATGTTTATGCCCTGTCACTTGCATGCTCGCTTTTGGAGGGACCCCACCTACAACCTGTATCATACACTCTATGTCTTCTATCACTAGCCTATCATTGTTGTTGTTGTTGTTGTTGTTGTTGTAGGGCTTAACGCCATTTTTCAGCACACGATAGACTATACATGGCGGCCAGTATTAATGGTGGAGGAAGAACCCGGGAAAACCCCGGAAAGAACCACCGACCCACGAGAGCCTATCATTGTATCAAAATAGATAAACGGGGAAAATTGCAATGCAGCTGTTGTGTGACAGTCCATTTAGCCATCGGAAATAATACTTTTTCGTCGTTTTGGCATATTGGCATGGAAGCTCTTAGTTTCCTACAAAAACCTTCAGTTGCATTTTTTTCTCCAATTTGGTGCTTTGACTGACTTGTAAAATGGTATGTCTCATATAAATCTGCGGTAGCCCTTGGGCTTAGTATGCTTTTCTGTGCTATATTTATAGAACCTAGAGAGAACTGGTCATAGTCTAAACCATTCTAATTGCGAAAAGTTTCGAATATTTCAATTAAATAAATGTTGAAATGATCAGAATTATATTTTCAATGACTGCGTCTCTCATTTGTTTGCTTATTTGAAAGTTTCATTTGTGACTTACTGAACTCGTTCACATCGTCAGCTTTACCATCTCTATTTTCAAATGGACGAAACAGCTTGACTAGTCCATCCACAAACAAATCTAATGAACCAAAAGCTAAAGCGTATACTAAATGGGTGTTTTGTTTGTTTTAAAATTAGTTCCTAATACACTAAACCTTTTTAGGCACACGTGTCGTGCAGTATGAAAATATATGGAAACATACTGCGCAATTCTGACAATATAACTTTAACGGGTGAAAAAATGAGGATATAATAATGAGCTTATTATATGCTCATATTTTAAAGAAAAACAAGTTATTATATCCATTATATTAGTTTTGAAAACAATTACCTAGACAGTCTCCAATGGATATGTTAAATGTCACTGTACGAAAATCTTTACATTGATTGGTCTATTTTTCCATATTAACAAGATCTTATTGATAATCTTTTGCATGCAGAGGTTTTAAGCTTCTTTGTGTAGTGTGCATGCAGATTACTCTGTTTGTCAGTGTTTGAACTTACCACAGTTCATCTTAATCTTGCCGTGACTGACGTTTTGCCTGCAAGATTCGTAGCTTAGGTCCTCTTTATTTAGTTTAATATGTTGCCATAATAAATTCAGATCTCCTGAGTCACAGTAAATGAATCTCAGTGACTAATAATCTATATTTTAGTATACACTTAAAACAATCAACTCATGAACTAGATGTATCTACTCTCTGCTGTAATACTAGATTCATAATTGGACTGACGGTTCGCTTCCGATCTGCATGGCTTTTTTTTTCTTGTGTCTTTCTTTGATCATTTTGTTTGTTATTTGGGCATCTGCTTGTTTGTTTTGCTTTGTTTTGTTTTTGTGTGTTTGATTGTGTTTTTGTTTCTTTTATGGGGTAGCGGCTTTTTTAATGATTCATTTCATTAATACAACGATAACATGTTATTGACTTCGTTTATTAGTATTAATTTTATTTGAAAGCAAAAGAAGGTGGTAATACTGAGATAACGAATGACTGCAGAAGGGTCGTGAGATGAATGAGAATGTGAGATATTTTTTTCAGATAGTTTACCTTTGATATATAATTTATTACACGAATTACATAACACCATTTACCATGTGCTACTTTTTACTAGTGGCACACTGTGTCATTCAAGTACTTACGTAAATTGCAGGTGGAAGGAACACTTGTTAAGATTACATTTATGTCATGACTTTAACGGCTTTGTATTATTAAATTATTTTGCTCCATGACATTCATTAACATTATTCCATAATGTAGATAACGATCTTATGATTTGACTTAATGGCACTAATAAAGACAAGTATATATTTCAGTACTGAATCAGACGAATTTATATATTTGCTGAAATAACATGGATCACTATTTTGTGACGTCACAAAACAGTTTTTCATACGCGATGAAAAGGATTCCTTTGAAATATGATGTAGTTACTTCTTAAATCATTCATCTCGACTGATTGTCTGTTAGTGTAATTCAGGATTGAAACCAAAACTGCACAAGAGGTAGGATAGTTCAAGTAAATCGGCATATGATAGGAACGTTCTACTCGAGGGTAAAATATTTTACGTCAGATACAAGGCTAATTTCTGATCCTAAGGATAGGATTTTCCTATGGGAAATGTAATGTTAATATTTTAAGGTAGTATCGAACAGACACTCTCTAAGTACTACCCAGCACCCACATTTTAATTTCGTCCAAACACATACCTAACAATCCACGATCACTTTGTGATTATTATACCAAAACACCCCACATACACATTCAAAGCATCTACTTTTTGATCACCATAAGATATTTACAGGTGTCTACGGGAATTTGTCATTAGAAAAAAATGAGTTGAAAGTTTAAGGCGTCTTCGAGAATTTAACATGGGAAATTATATGACATCCAATTATTTAGTTATCGGATGCAAATGAGGTGTCCGTTTTTCTTACTAACGATGGAGTTAAATCCATTGCTTGAATGGAACTAAAGTGAATTTTCTTCCATCCGTAAATTCCAGTGGTACAAATGTGATATCTTTCTAAACAGAGGCGTCCTTTAATATTCTTTTTCTTAATATTCAGATCAGGGCTCCTCCTAAACGTGGTCCAGTGATCTATTCAAACAAAGGAGCAGCCACTTTCAACAAAGGTCCTATCAGCAGAGAAAGAAATCCCTCTCGTTGAACCAGATTATTTTTTCTTTAGACTGTTGTGTATTTTGTTTTTCACTATATCACTAAGAACGTTCCTGTTTTCCTAATCGTTGTTTCTATATCTTGGACAAAGGCACCGTTCATTTCAAAACGTTCAAACAACAGTCACACAAAGTACGATTATTTCTTTGGGTTCTTTTTGAATAATTTATTTTTGCATCTGAGAACTGGATTTAGTCAGTACGGAAAAAACAATGATTATCAGAACGACGTTGGAGTCCCTTTCGTTTCCTTTTGGAGGAAGATTTTGTCTTGGGACGACGAAGAGGGCGGTGTGTAATTCTTTTTGGTGACATCTTTCATTTCAAGACCAAATACACTAAAGTGAATCGTATCTCACACATCTTTTTCTACTGGAATTCGTCTCTACTGAATGTCGGTACGTCGTACCAACTTTATTATGGGCGGTTTTCTATGAGGGGTTTTCTATGGACTAAATCATCACAGTTCTGGTTTGGATAAAACCATTAAAATTTGTAACACCCCTCTTCCGTCTGCGACTTTTATTTATTGAATGTGGCTACTTTGCTAGCTGTTGTGGGAGTGGCTAGAGAAGACCTCGTCACAGAGAAGGAGAAGTTCCTTTAGAACTATATTTCCGTTTCGTCATGAAATTAGGAAATAAAGCTGATAAATCCTGTTTGGCAGACGTCATCGTGAAAGAAAAAGTAGACGAGACAGGAGGAGGAGACACCGTCACAGAGCTGCTTAGTTTTCTCGAGTACGTAGCAGTACCTCCTCTAGAATAGCAACAGTACCTCTTCTATTTTTGGCAAGAGCTTTATTTTCTTCGGACGTTTCTTATTATTGGGCCTTTTCTTTTTCTTGTGTGAACTTTTGGCACCACCATCAGCTCTCTTCTTCGGAATCTGTTCGCGTCATTTGGGGGATTAGCTTTTTTCTTTGTTTTAGCTTCTGCATTGGGGTTGCATTTTGAAAGGGAACTAATAATGATACCAACAGAAGAACCACTTACTCTAGGTTTCAAATGATTTGTTGTTTGGTTTGGGAGGGGCTTCAGTAACAATTCTTGGGTCTGCCAGTTGTGATGATGGTACTTTACGGTTTTCAAAGGAAGAATTTGTTTTGACGAATGGCAGGACCTTTTTCTTGGCACCAGTGATGAAACAAATTGGTACGAAATATCAAATAATCTTAATGTATGAACCGATTGCCCCTGTTTGCAACACCACACGATACGTTATGGTGGACGATCAATTAGATCTGATTTGTGTTCAATCAAAAATTTGACAAATTCAGTTTTGCCTGAACAACTCGATTGGGCAATGAACATGTTAAAGGGATGGAGAAGATATAGTGACACCCAACTTTGATGTAACTTTTAGGCAATAACACTGAGAACAGATGACCTTCAAGCACCATCCTCATGATAAGCCCATGGGCCCTTTATAATAATGATATGACACCCAAGCACAATGCTCATGTTTTTGTTTTGAGCCCTATATCATTGACATGACTTCCAATATATGCCAACAATATACACTCTTAACTACTCATGTTTAGTGTAAATTTTAAATGCCATTTAAAGACACAACGTTCAATGATTAGTGGCTGAGACCTCAAAGATAATACACCGCGTCCAAATGTCTACTGAAGAAAACTTGCGCAATCATTAAAGCTTCAGCAGGTCAAAACCAAGGTTCATTCTTATTCCCATGATTAAACGAGACAGACAAAAAAGATAATAATTTAATCTCCAACTTAGCTTTGTTCTGGAAATGGTTGTCCTTTGAAGGAGAATATGAATTTCAAAAACAAAATTGCAAAAAAGGTGATACCTCACCTAGAAACCGGACTAGAGAAGCTGCACATTTAACTATGCCACTCAGTACAGAACGTCATGTTTACAGCACACTGGGTTCCACTACTTCGTATCTTAAGAACTCTTATGAGTGTGAGAAAGAACAAACCTGCATAACAGTTCCTGGCTGGCAAACAAACTTCAACACAATTGGGAATGTGCCAAAGAAAGAAACCTTGTATTACATTCTACAGGTCCTTGTCCATAAATGAATACAGTATGTGGTTTAGATTTTGCCTTTGTTCAGTTTTGTTTTAATGTACCGTTTGCGGAATGGTAACTTTTCAAACATTTAAGTCTACTCATATTCAATTTTGTACGAAGAATCTCTAGCGAGTAAAATTTTCCGAACACATTTACGTAACCTAATATATGAACCGCATGGCTCAGTGCTTGACGTGCAGGACACTCGACCAAAAGTATGTGGCTTTGAATCCCACCATTAAAACGTCCCGTGGCGTATCCTTGAACAAGCTACTTACTCCAGTTCCCTCGACCTAATATACTATGCTATCTGCTTGTGTTGCTGAGCCGTGCTAATGTACGATCGGCATTTCCACCTCTTCTTCCCCAAGAATACTTTTGAAATCTAACAAATTACAACATGTATTAAAGGTTGTAATGAACATTGACAAGTATTAATTAATACTGCATACAAAATAATTCATTTTCCAATAATATACATGTTGTTATATAAATAAACATACTTAGTTTCATGCGCAATATACAATGCAAAAGTGGGAAAACAAGGTCATCACTACGTTACAAGATTTATGTTTTCATATTAAGTCTGATTTGTTATTCATGTATTCGCGAGCTTCTCGCAATCCATAAAACAAATTTAAAGACTGTAGATGTCGCATAACCAAAGATGACGAAGTAACTTTCAGTTGTTTTTGAAACCGTTTTGACAATATTACGTTTGAAGGATCCGGACATTAATATTGCATGCACCGAAAGTGATCAAAATCAACTTTTCCCTCAGTATCATTCAGAGAAGCAAACAAACAAACAAATAATAATTTCCAACCACAGTTATCGAAATAGTCTCATAAAATGGCATAATTGTTTCGGGGTGTTTGTCTAAAATTGTATTTTGTTGTGTTTGCTTACTTAGGCGTTCTTCTCTTTAAATTAAAATATACCGTTACTACTCCAAATCCAAGATATACAAAGTAATGTCCAATACATTTCTTTTCATATTCTCCAATATCATTTCAAAAGACCTCTCATTTCCATTGGTGTATACTATACTGATGCCCATATGATCAGAGAACTTGTGTCAAGAAGAAAAGGAAATAAAAGAAAGACAAACATATTTTTCAATAAGCCATAGAACATTACATAGTGCATCTCTAGTCACAATCCCTAGCCTATAAACCCGACAGAACCATCTCCACGTCTGCACGATATAATTGAAACATATGATGCTTGATGAGATAATATATACTGTTACGGTAAACAAAATGCGTAAAGGTGTAAATTTAAATTAGTCTGACGTTATATTGATTGCTTTATGGAGAAATGCAGATTTTCATTACGTTCTGAACTTCTAGTGCTAACGTATGGAAGCTTCATATCAACCATTGTCGGAACTTTGCGAACAACAGCTCGAAAGGATAGATAAATCTTTAGTTTTTGTTCTTATAAAAGGCTTTTTCTCAAGCTGTGTCGGCCACGATACGTTCGAAAATAGAGGCTAGTGCATCATTTTAGAATTGCCCTTGACTTGAGACACAACGATGACAGAGGTCTTCCCCAGTTGAACGTGTTATAGGATATGTTGAGGAAGAAGTCTTGATTCATTCAGAGAAGAGAGCTTCATACAAATAGTGTGACTTTGGACTATCTAGATATAAGATGGGTATCATTGTTGTTGCATTTCTATTACATGTTGTGTGTAGTGCGGAGGCAAGTGTAGAATGCAATAGTAAGTATAATGTACATGTTTTCCTGAGATATCATCGATATCTTGTTACAATTCTTTCTTTTTTTTTTTTTTTTTTTTTTTTTGTTGTACGAAGACTGCAGCATTATGAGGCTTTCCGCAAAATGGCCGTTGGTAAATTGTATTTTAAAAAATTAAAAGGTTGACGTGCTCTTCGTGTAGAAAATATGTTGGCAAGAAAGAGAAAAAGATATTGTCAAACGTTCACAACTCATTTCTGGTTAGCACTATCAGTATATTGCAAGATATATTTATTCAGCAACACATATTTAAGTACTTTCTTTATTTGCTTTACCTGCGAACAGATATATTTAAAGTAATAGATAATTATGACCAAGACGGTGAATTCTTCGTAATAACTCTGAGTCGTTATCTTTGAATATAATATATAATATATAATATATTCTTGATTCGTTTGGAGAGTACTAACGAGTATTTACTAACAAAATTTAGAATAAGAAACTGAATTTCCAAGCAAACATATGACTATAAAATCAAAGCAAATCATTAACGATATACCGTTCCTTATTTAATTAATTATTTGTATTGTGGACTTTATTTTAAGATACCATTGTTTTGCTTCATTTCCCAGTGAATGTACATTGGGGAGGGAGGTCATTGCAAGCGAATTAAATTTTCTTGCTTCTAACTTTTAGATGACGATATATTTGTTATTTCTGAACGCAGTATTTCACTTGAATGGACGTTACGGAATATAACAACAGAAGTCGTTTCAGCCGTAATTTTCCAATCGTAGGGAAACATAATTGCAGAACTTTCAACTCTCGATTGTTTTTTTTTTTTTGGATGATTTCTCAATCTTTTGCAGCATATATCTCCGTGATGATGAATGGGTCTTGTCCCTGACCTTATTCAACGTAACTGCAAGACAAAGTGGAAACTATACCCTTCGACTGTTTCAGAGTTTGGACGAAAAGGATGTTAGTGTAAAAACGTTGATCATTAAATGTGAGCCATGACATTATACTGATACACTAAATCCCCGCTCAATGCGTCTTAATAAGAATACTATGTGTCAATAAACTAAACGATGTAACCGAGTGACCAAACGATTGCAAGAACACTCTGTAAGGCTTCAGTATTTTATATTAATTACTAATCAATAAATCAGACAGTCTTTCTTCCTGTTCTGATGTGTTGTATATTTGTAAACTGAACTCTCCTTATGGAGGACATTTAATTGATTAATTGTGTAACTCACAATGAGAACAAGATTTAGATACAAAGTCAAATAATATTTTTCTGATATATTTTTTATCTTTTTCTTTGAACAAAATGTGTTTTTGTACATGACTATGTAAATGTATTTTGTCTTACCATACCTTAGCTTCCCATGCAATATATATATATATATATATATATATATATATATATATATATATATATATATATATAGTGCATGTGTTTGTCCATTCAGGACAGCTAATAATGGAAGTACGGAAACCAGATCTGCATTAGCCTTTTGGAATGACCTGTAACATTCCCCATGGACTCAAATGCTTTATATTTAGGTGGAAAATAAAAGGAACGGAGATAGCACACTTCCGCAACGTAAACGCATATTTTATCTCCAATCTGCTTATAACTGACAGCTTCAGCCACGTTACATGTCGAATATGTTGGAATGAAACAGAAAGCAACTTCTCAAGTGAAATCTTGGAATATGATTTCTGTTCAATGGAGAGTGATCCTTACACAATCGAAGTAAAATGTAAGTTAAGATATGTATCTAGTTTAAGCAAAAGGAGCTTTAAAGAGGTAATATGTTTTAGAATACGGGTAATCTTTGTAAAGTGCAATCAGTTTACCTCTTTAAGAAAAATTAGTTTTATAGCAAAAACACATTTTTAGTGATTTAACAAAATTCAGTTGTTAGTATTAGAGGCAAGGCAACCTTTAACACCTTGGTGTACAGAAAACATTTAGGTCCTTTTATCAACATATATACACATATGCAGTTATATGCTTCATGTTATTTAAAGGCTGATATGCAATATAACAAAGAAATTAATACCGTTGGTTCAGTCTTAATTTAGCTGTTATCGATTTGAGTTTTTCTTTATCGAGATTTAATTGCCATATGGTGATTGTCTGTAAAGCTTAATACGTGGTATGTCGTCTATAACTGTTAATTTGTTGTAAAAAGTGGCGTATTTCACACGCTATTATATACACCAATTGATTGGTCAAAAGATATATTGTTATTCACACTTTGGTTGAAACATAATTTATTTCCATTTGCTCTACAAATCAATGTGTAGTTAACCTATGGCACCTACCCCTTTCTAGCCAACGACCGATCTTTAATCTTTAAAGATTATAAATTTAAGAAGGGGGACAAAATTTTGTCGTTAATGACAGTTTCAAAGCTGAGATATAAAAAGGGACAAAGTTTGAGCAGGGAAGATGACCCACTCGTGTTGTGACCTCTTTATATAACGGGTACATATAAAAGAAGGTTCCAAACATATGCTCCAAACAGTGTTGCGTGTATTCTCCGCCATTATCTTCTGGCGTTGTGTGCACTGTCTATTGCAGAAAAGAAAGAAGTTCTGTCACACTGTACGAGTTCGTAACGTAATCACAATTTTTTGTGGTTACAAATCTGAATGATTTGTGATCTTAATTTAAATTCATCGGCAACATCAATTCAATCAATATGACCACAGCACTGTTCCAGATCAAATAATGCAAATATCTGGTCACAAATACATTATACCACCACAGGTTTCATTTAAGAAAGTTGAAGTTATTCAACTCACATTGGGTAGCAACGAGGATGTTCCAACTGGTCTGAAGATAACACGGAAAGTTCTCGGGGTTTTTTGTCCTCATGATAGAAGATAACCTCGAATGTAAATAGTGGCCATATTGAACTTCTTGTATGCCTTTTGTTATTATTACGTTAAAATAACCTATTTGGCGTTGCAAAGATTTAATGATGTGTGATCAATAACAGTATTGTAAGACGTATGGGCACTGAATGATTTCTTCAAACGTTCCATTACATTCCAAATTAAATGTTGGGGTATTTAGCTGATGGTTGAAATATTATTTTAAACTTCAATCTATTCTTCGCATGCAATTATATGGTCTTTTCTCAAAACTTAACAATTAGCGAAGATTCTCTACTGTTTATTTTTCACTCTCCCTCATACTCCTCACAGTGGGTTACCTCACCTTACAGCTTAGATAACACCACTAAACCACAACTTGATATCTGCCAGAATCGTGCTGAAAGACTTTTTTCTCGGTTTAACTATGCATCAATTAGAATTTGCCGGGGGTAACGGATGCTATCTAAAACAGCGGTGTAATGTGAAGCTGTTTACAATTGCAACGTGCATATTAGAGTAAATCTTATCATACCACTGAGTTACTTTCATTTATTGTTTTTGAAATTTCTTTACATATTGTAATGGTGTTAATTGTACATAATCTAAGCAAACAGATAACGAAAATGGCTTCTTCCATATGCTGGAAAGACTGAATTAGTCTGAAGTAAACTATATTTAGTATTTATTAAAGTGTGGAGAACTAATTTTGCCAGAGTAGAAAATATCAGCTTCTGAAAGTGCAATGAATGAATTACGAAATATATAAAAAGCAAAACAGCACTGAGTTTTTGTATTTTTTTCTCAGACTGATATCTGAAAACGCTTTGTGTAGATACATTCCCGCAGGCTGAGACAAAGCAAATATATGCTGTGCTCTCGTGTTAGAAATACAGATAGCTGCAATTTTAAACTGTTATTAAACGGTTGTGATGAGATGATTAAATGATCAAGGTTGGGTATTTATCGATGCGTAAATTTACCTAATCACTCACAAAGTAAATAAAGTTATTTTACCTAATCACTATCAAAGTAAATAAAATCAGAAGGCTATATGTTAATTTTGCGAATGATTAGGTATAATTTACGCATCGATAAATACCCAACCATGATTATATAATCCTAATAATTCCAATTTACCTCCCTTCCGTCAACAGATCAGTAGATTTCATCAACAAATCATCCACTTTTATGTAGATTGGAGTTCTCTTTTATTATCCTCTTAACTGCTAGAGAATACGTAGTCCGATCTTTGCTAGCCAAGAGTCATCGATTCTTGATACAGTAGTATAGGTTCGAGTGTCATAGCTGGTCATGCCAGTGATATATTTTTGTAATTATTATTTTAGAATATAAAAATGGTTGATGCTGTTTAAGCCAGGCTATTCATTGTTTGTAGAATTACGCTAATATATGGCACGTGTTGTTATAGCATACGTTGTTGTTACTTTCTAAGCGTTGCGATCTTTGAAAGCAAAATAGTATCTTTTTTTAGTGAGATCGCTTGCTTGACATATGATCCGGACCTTTAATAGCTTCAGCTGAAACAGGTTCTTGAGGCAAAATGCAATAATTTCCGAAGATTGGCTTCTAAAGTCTGTCTTATGCCTTCTTACTCAAACGGGGTCAGTGTTGGAGTGTTGGAAGGTCTGTGTAATTAGATTCCTTTAGCTTATAATGGTCGATTTTAATCTGGAGTTAGTACATTTTGATTGGAAATCAAAGGAGTGGGTGGGTGATGTTGTTATTATTAGGTTGTAAGGCATTGAGATAGATTAAACTTCATATCAAATGACCTGGAAACAGGAAACCACACGTAGTCCGCAGTATTTATCGATGTGTAAAATATTCTTGATCAGTATCATGTGACCATTTACAGCTAATCAAATTGTAGAAAACTTGATCAAGAAAAAAATCGGGATTATTATTTCAGAATAACTTCATAAACCATTTGAAAATTCCTTGACTCTTTCTGATGTGAGTCGGAAACCTTCTACTTTATTTTATATTATGGAACAGAAAAGGCCAAAGACATTCCGATTGCTTTTAGGACAGCTTAACGACAGGATTTCTTACATTTTTTATTATAAGGTTGCGCGTGCGTGTGTGTGTGAGAGAGAGAGCTGGATTTTTAATGTAGCTAATTTGAGTCATACCGCTACGATGTCTGCAGTGTGGCAGTTTATGGTGATGTCTAGCACTGGGGCATCATGCCGCAGACATAAGGCGTCATGTCCCACCCAGTCACATTATCCTGATACCAGGCCGAACAGTACTAAACCGAACCTATTAATGCTGAGCAGCTGCATGTACCATTTTTTTAATAAGTCTTTGGTATGACTCGGCCTGCGTTCGAAACCACGATCTCGCATCCGCGGCGGACTCCCCTAGCACTTAGGCCACCGGGGCGGTTTATAGAGTTGCAGGAGAAAAGAATCGAGGGATGAAACGTCGAGAGTTTTTTCAACAAATATCATTTTGCATGCTTTTATGATAACGTGTGTGTCAATTAAAGATTTGACATAGTGTGTGCATTGCAAAATTTCCCTCAGTCAGAAGTTCGTCGTTAACATTAAATAGGGTTGAAAAGCTTAAAATCTCAAATAAACTGACTGATTCCGGTACTTTTAATCAATGCAGTAATCAATAAACTCAATTCTGTTTTTTGTAGAATGTGGATAAATGCCGGTCTCACAACAGATAACCACAGTATTGTTCCAAGTCAAGTTATGCAAATATCCTGTCACAATTAAATTAGATCTGGATATTGTATACACAGCAACAGCTTTAGTGAAGATTTGGTACAGTTTCTGTATCCAGTCACATGCCTTTGAAATTCTGACACTATTGTATGAAAATGACCTAACACAAACACACACTCGCGAAAGATATAAACCACTGAATTACTTAATAAATCTCATTGAAAATGAGAATTCTCAAAACCCTGCTGCCGTACCTATTTTATGGATTTCTTGCATTTTATTATTTGTGTCAATAATTTAAAAGCAGTAACTAATGCTAGACTCTAATTTGTTGTAACAACTGACTCATAAAAGTTATATCCGACAATCACAAGGGATAAAAATCAGAGGGATGAAAATAACAATGACCGCTCGGGAGTAAGAGGATTTATTTTATAAGCACCTATACCAAAACAGCTGATTCCTAAACAGGCGGAGGAAAACTGTATTACTTGGTGCATCTCTATCAAAGCCATGACTAGCCAGGTTATTATAACAAAAA
>JAECUM010021014.1:0-22424 GCA_016617855.1 Megalonaias nervosa
TGGTCGAGTGTTGGTTTTTTCAGCAGAGGCTTTACAATGGCAGTTTTGTAAAATGATGGGAATTCCCCAGATGAGAGAGAGGTATTAATAACATCAGTTAGTGAAGGCAATATTGGATCCAAGCACTCTAGCAGCAGTGGCGTCGGAATCGGATCAAGTTCACATGACTTTGGTGCACTCTTCATCACGATTGTACGTACTAAATCCATAGAGACAGGTTCAAATGCTGCTAACAGTTGCCGCTGAAATTCTGTATCGCAACTGGCCCAACAACACTTTTCAATCTTATAAAAGAAAAATTTTGTTTGGACAAAAACTAGGAGAGGCCCGGGTGTTTCTTACCCCAGGGCCCATGATCACTTCTACGGTCCTGTATGTATCGCATCTATATGTTTAATTCCTAGTTGTATGAATTCTCAATAGGTTATCGGGGCTTTGAGAGTTATATCTTTCCTTGGAATGTGCATCTCCCATTGCTGTATTTTGGGCATTAATTGATAACGTGGCAAAGTGTTTCTGGAATGGAGCAATGTGGACAGTTAATGTCCACGCGATGACACTTGTTAAGAACTTACCAAAGCTGCTATCTGAAACGCTTTTTCAGGTTTTTAGTCTTGTTATGATTTTAGTGTCCCGTGGGTTCACCAGTATTGGGGTGCTGGCGTTTTTTAGTACTTGTTTTTGCAGGTTGTAAAGCCTGCGCTCTTTCGGACGATGTTCCATTCCCCCTGCCATTTCTTATCAATTGTGTGCAGAATTATACTGTGGATTTCGTGGACGCTGTAAGTTATTTGTTGAGTACTGGGTCCGCTCAGTTTATTTGGGGGTTCTTTATCGGCACTTTCGTTTACAGGTATCTCACTGTGGGATGGCACCCACATGAATTCAACAGTATCATTAGTTTGGGCCAGCAGTTGGACTCGCGGGTTTCCTTTTCTAATCAGATAGTCTCTGACTGAAGAGTTCCTCGATTCCAGCTACCGCAGCACGCTGAGGGAGTCTCTAATTATGATTGTCTTTGTTGTTTGGTTATATATTTTTATTCATATAACTGCTTGATTTCTTGCCCAGAAATCGATCATATACACGGAGCAGTTATCGGGTAATCACGCCCTGTGATGCCCCTCGCCAGGAATAAACATTGACAATATCTAAAATAAGTGTGCCAAAATAGCGGTTGCTGACTAGTTGAATGTAGCTTTGACAAACTGTGAATTTTATACACTCCAACACATATACGAAAGATCAAATTTTTTTTCTCCAAAAATCACAGTTTTGTAGTATAAGGAGAAAGTCAATGAGGTTTAAGAAGAACGCTAGTGAAACAGCAGAGTATTTAACTGTCTGAAAAATCCATATTTTCCATTACACAGAGTAAAGGAAATAGACCCATGCCCTTAAAATAGCTTCATAACGAGTATTTAGAAATCCGCGATAGTTTTATTTAGTTGGATGCAGCGTGCTCTTCTCACTGTGCAGATCAAAACCACTGCTCATAAAAATTTCAGCCATATATTAGAGACTGCAGCTCTTAGGATAAAACTTGCACTACACACTTTCAGACAGTGGTGACACACCTTGTTTCCTATGAAATTCAAATAGACAGCATGTTAAAAGTTGAAATTTGTGTGCAAATATAAAAGTTTGCCAAAACTGGCCATAAATAATTTCGACTGATAGGACTCAGGTTAAAAAAATTACATCAATGTAGTCCTGACCAATTTTTTGGAGCATTTTTTCCTCTCTCATTTCAGTGGTGATACAAGAGCAATTTTGAAGCATTTCTTGTGCTGATTCAAAAGTAATTGTTTATTCTTTTGAATATCAACATTACGACGTTTTTGTCTTTGTGTTTTTGGGCGACAGTGCACATTGAGTAATGAGGCATTAATGTTGATCGGGAAGTAAACTCTGTGATCCGTTGCACGTTGCTTTGTTTTTCAGTCCATTCTCTCAAAAAATATAGGATAACATTTGACAAGAATTTAACTGTGAGTTCATCTTCGAAGGTATTATAAATTAACGTATGATTTACTATATTTGGACACAGTGAAAAGTTCAGGACTAAGAAACAAATGAATATACTATATAGGAGAAATAATTGTGATCTGCCTTCCCTTGTCCCATGATGAACCACGCCCGTTAGTTTTCTTTTGCCCCACGATACAACTCTTGCTACGCGACTGACTATTTGGGATACGCATAGTTACTAGTTAACATTTTATGATGCTGGCTGGCATCTAGTGCCTATTGGATAATGACATCGGCGGTTTATACTAGAATATAAATATCTCACAACTGTCCAGTTCCATACTAAATTTAGTTTCTTATCATATAAATTTCATGCTGACCGACCAGGAACGTTCGATCTTGCTCTGAGAGAGAGAGAGAGAGAGAGAGAGGGGGGGGGGGGAGATAGAGATCTGTGTTTGAGGTCTTACAAAAGATCACACGCAGACACAGACACATACACACAAATAAGTTTGTTAGTTGGGCTCCAGACAATTGACACGTTAAGTTGTTATTATGTTGTGACCAGTTTGGGTTCAATTTTTATTTTCTTCAAATTATTGAATTCAAGTAATTCTTTTCCCTGGAAATACATAAGTGCTCTGACAAAATTCTTGGATAATGACATTTATTGGACGTTATACTGAATTCAAAACTGGAATAATATTTTCTGTGATTCAACAAAGGACTGTTGACACAGCACCACTTCGCTGACCATAACAGACGTCATCGCCTTCCATTTTGGATTTCATCGGGACTCGAACTCAGTTTCATTCAGGACTTTTTATACTAGGACTTCTATTTTTAATTCTTAAATTATGTTTGGATTTAATTCGTAAAACCGTACGTTCTTTTTTCTTAATTTTTCACTTTGTATTCTAGGGAAATAAATTATTTGTTAAATTTTACAAAGCTTGTTGTCTTCACTCTTTTCTGTTACCTATTTCAAGAGCATAGACTCTTAACAGAAAATTGGGTGCTCGTCCTTGGGATACGAATTTTACTAAAATATTTCAGAAAACTTTTTTTGGAAATTTAAGTTTCCTTAGTTTCAGAATTTGTTAAATCCCAAGCATTATTTTTCATTTTAGAAATCTTTACTGAAATCAACAGGCTTTTCTCACAATGTCATCAGAAGTGAAGATCTTTCTTTCAAATCCTACCCAGGAACAATTAGAATTGTTGAAAAAAAGATGAATTGCTTCAGCTTGCCAGAAAATATAATCTTTCTGAGGCAAAAGCTTCTTTAACGAAGCAAGAAATAGAAAACATTTTGGTCTAGTATTTGGTGGAAAAGACTGTTTTGGATAAAAGTGGTTGTGTTTCGATCATTAAGTCTGTGTCAGACTCTGGCATAAAATAAAAAGGAATTAAAATTAAAATACAAGATGGAATTAGAGTTAAGAAAGCTTGAACCTCAGAAAGAAGAAAAACAAATGCTGCTGGAGAAAGAGGAGAGAGAGAAGCAAATGCAGTTGCAATTGGAGAAACAGGAGAAACAAATGCAGTTACAAAATGAAGAGAATCAAATACTATTGGAGAAAGAGATAGAGAGAGAAACAAATGCAGTTACAAAAAGAAGAGAAACAAATGCAAATGCAAATAGAATTGTAGAGAGAAAGAGAGAAGGAAGAAAGGGAATATCAATTTAGATTAAGAGAATTAGCGCTGGCAAGTAAAACGCACATTCCCACTTTACATAAAAATTCAAGTTTTGATGTTACTAAGAATATTAGGTTAGTGCCCCCTTTTAGAGAAAAAGAAGAAGACAAATATTTTCCTCATTTTGAAAAAAAAAAAATGCTGAAAATTCAAAATGGCCAAGAGCGTACTGGACTATATTATTACAATGTGTACTTACTGGTAAAGCTCGTGATATTTACATTTCACTGTCACTACAGCAGAGTGCTGACTATGATGTGGTTAAGGACCATATCTTGAAGGGTTATGAGTTAGTCCCTGAGGCTTATCGACAAGGTTTTAGGAATTCTAGAAAATCAACTTATCAGACCTATGTCGAAATTGCATGGGAAAAAGCATGACAATTTGATAGGTGCTGCTCATCTAAAAAGGTTAATAAAGATTACGAAACTCTCAGGCAACTCGTATTACTTGAAGAGCTCAAGAATTGCGTCCATAGTGACATTAAGACTTATCTTGATGAGGATAAGGTCGAAACCTTGGAAAATGCTGCTCGTATTGCTGGCGAGAATTTCTTAGCTCATACAGTTTCTTTTGTAAGCAGGTCTTCCACTCAGCAGTCTTCGAGTAAAAAAGTATTTCAACCTAAATACGAGCCCTTCTAAATTTCATTCAGGCACAACATTTAGAAATAAAGTTTCTGATTAGCTTGATCAGAAATCCTTATCTCTTCGTACATGTGCCTATTGCAAGAAAAAAAGGACACGTTATTTCTGATTGCTACCAATTGGAAAATAAACATCAGAATCAAGACAGACCTATTCCAAATGCTCTTATTTCTAAGAGGTCAAGGACACGGTCATGTATTGAAAGTAATACATTTGTTCGGTCTAATAAACCCCAGTCCAATTTTATTATGCAGAAGTATGAACCGTTCATGTCGAAGGGTTCTATATCACTCTTGAGTGATTCAGCCAATCCCATCACTATTAAAAGTTTAAGGGACACAGGAGCTTCTCGGAGCCTTTTATTATCAGGTACTTTGCCTTTTTCTGAGAAGTCTTCTTCTAATGAGAGTGTTCTTATTCATGGAGTAGTGTGCGGCTATGTTAATGTTCCTCTCCATTGTGTAAATTTGTCATCAGACTTAGTTTCAGGACCCGTGACAGTCGGAACAGATTCTTCTTTACCCATTGAGGGCATTCATTTATTACTAGGCAATGACTAGCTTGAGAGAAGGTTGGGGTTAATCGATCCTATTGAAAAAGAAATCCCTGATTTATATCCAGCTTGTGCAGTTACTAGCGCTCTGGCAAAGAAAGCTCTTGAGAATGATGTTCATCAGGAAAGTATTCCTTTAACTGGCTCATTAATGGTCAGGCGTTCGATGAGGTCACTTTCACTTCTTGTTTATATCAATCAAAGGTATTGATCACAGTGATCCTCTTCTAAATACTCATTCTCGTTATTCTAATCAGGGTGACAAATGGCAGTCACTTGTCATCGAACAGGAAGAAGATCCTGGATCTCCTGTTTGTTTCAAAGGGCCATTAGCGAAACTGAAGGCACAGAAGTACCTCTTTATTATTTCATTAAAAATGGAATTCTTATGAGAAAATGGAGACCACCAGAGGTACCTGCTAGTGGCGAGTGGTCAGTGAACTATCAGACTATAGTTCCAAAATCTTACAGACAGAAAATCCTTAGTCTGGCCCATGAAACTCCTTTGGCTGGTCATTTAGGGATTAATAAGACTTATCACGAGACTTTGAATCACTTCTATTGGCCAAAAATCAAAAGTGATGTTTGTAAATACTGCAGATCTTGTCATACTTGTCAAATGGTAGGAAAACCCAATCAGAAGATACCTAAGGCTCATCTGCAACCTATTCTGCATTTGACGAACCATTTAGCAGAATAATGGTAGATTGTGTCGGTCTCTTACCTAAGACCAAGTCAGGTAACTAATGCTTGTTGACCATAATGTGTGCGTCAACAAGATTCCCAAAGGCAATTCCTTTGAGGAATATTAAAACTAAAACAATACTAAAAGCTTTGATAAAGGTTTTTTTTACTCAATTTGTTCTTCCCAAATCTGTCTAGTCTGATCAAGCGTCAAATTTTATGTCTGGAATATTCCAGCAAATTATGTACGAATTAGGCATCCAACAGTTTATATCTTCTGCCTATCACCCTGAGAGCCAAGGTGCTTTAGAAAGTTTTCATCAAACTTTGAAAAATATGATTCGGTGATATTGTTTTGATAGGATTAAAGATTGGAATGAAGACATTCATTTACTATTGTTTGCTCAGTCCAAGAATCTTTAGGATTCAGTCCCTTTGAACTAGTTTTTGGACAAACTGTGCGTGGACCATTGAACTTGTTAAAAGAGAAACTTTTTTCTAATAAAGATACCAAAATCAATCTTCTCGATTATGTTTTTAATTTTAAGAACAAGTTGTCTTGTCCATATCACAAAATCCGCTTCAGGCCAAGTATTATGGTCTTTGCACAGTTGAAAAGAAAGTAAATTATTTAAATTATATCATGAATACTCCCTGGAGGCGAAAACAGAAACAACTTTGCCACATAAATATGTTAAAGGAGTATGTTGTCAGAGTTGTCCAGGTTAATCATGCATTTAATTTATTTGTACCTGTCCCTCACACTGAGGATCTAAGTGAAGGAATGCAATCGGACACTGTTGACTTTGGAGTAACAAATCTTCGGCATTCAGAAATTATGAATAATCTGGACCAGAAACTTTCACATTTGCAACAACAAGAAAGGAATGAATTTAAACAGTTATTACGTGAAAATGAGCACTTATTTCCAGTTGTTCGTACAAGAACAAAAAATATCTACCATGACGTTGAAATTGTAAATTCCACACCTGTGAAACAACACCCATTCAGGATGAACCCTCTGAAACAGGAATGCTTGAAAAAAGAAATTCAATATTTGCTGGAAAATGATTTCATAGAACCGGGTAAAAGTGACTGGAGTTCACCATGTATACTTGTTCCGAAACCAGATAATACTTTCCGCATGTGCACTGATTATAGAAAGGTGAACAGTGTGACTGAAACAGATTCATTTCCATTACCAAGAATCAATGACTGTATTGATAAAATTGGAATGCGAAGAATGTCACCAAATGTGACCTTCTGAAAGAATTTTGGCAAATTCCACTGACGGAAAGGGCAAAGGAAATTTCGGCATTAGTGACTCCAGATGGACTTTGCCAAAATAAAGTGATTCCGTTTGGGATGAAAGGTTGGCCAAGTACTTTTCAACTTTGAATGAACATGATTACATCTGGTGTAGATAATTATGATGATGTCATCATCTACAACGACACCTGGAAAGAACATTTAGCGACAATTCGGAAATTCTTTGACAGACTCACTGATACAAGTTTGACAATTAATTTATCCAAAAGTGAGTTTTGCCGTGCTTGTGTAACATTTCTAGGACATATCGTGGAACATGGTCAAGTCAAACCCATAGATGCTAAAGTCAAGGCTATCTCTTAATTCCCTGTGCCAATCAGTAAAATGCAACTGATGCGAATTTTGGCTATGGCTGGATACTATCAGAAATTTTGTTCCAATTTTTCCATGATTTCTGAACCCCTGACAAATTTATTGAGCAGTAAAACCAAGTTTCATTGGTCTGAAAAATGTCACGAGGTTTTTGATAAGTTAAAGGCCATACTTAAGAGCTTATCAGTTCTTACAGCTCCAAATTTCAGTGAATCATTTAAACTGTCTGTTGATGCAAGTGATGTTGGGTTGGAGCAGTATTGATTCAAGAAAATAAAAATGGTGTTGATCGTCCAGTGTGCTATTTTTCTAAGACATTAAATAAGCACCAGTGAAATTATTCCACAATCGAGAAGGAATGTTTGGCTTTGATATTGGCATTACAAAATTTTGTAGTTTATATTCATTCAGCTGCTTCTCCGATTATTGTGTTTTGTGATCACAACCCCCTTACTTTCAAGGGCAAGATGAAAAACAAAAATCAGAGATTATTGAGGTGGAGTTTGTTGTCACAGGAATATGATATTGACATCAGGCATATCAAGGGAAAAGACAATTTAATAGCAGATGCACTTTCACGTGTATTGAAATATATTGTTTCATGTATGCTTTGTGTCATTCATAAGATTTCATCTTATATTTGTTTACCACATGCATATGTGACTTATTGCAAAATTAAACCTTTACTGCATAAGACTTTCGTTTTCTTTATGAGTGGAAGTGTTATGTATATTTAATTTACTTGTTTGTTTGTTAGTTTTAAATTAGCTTTTTTATTCTATTACATGCTTTTGTAATATAACATTGTTTACTGGACTTGACCTTGTCCAGAACTGAGTTTAGCTGTGTTTGATCTGATTTACTTTTTTAATTTTTTGTTTTTAAAATTTCGTTGATATAAACAACTAGTAATAGCTTCATTATCCTCTATGGGTATGAGTTCATTGACCAAATTATTATGCAAGAAAACATGTTGATTTGGATCAAGGTTTTGGGGATTCCAAAGTGAATTTATAGGGTATTATGTTTTTAATAAACAAGGCTCCAATATAATTATGCCAGAAAGTTATTTTCAAATAGGTAATGGTTGTTTTTAGAAAACCCTAATTTGTGACCTGAGGTCATATAGAGAACTTTATTATCTTATGACTGTCAGAATTTTACCAGTTGTGCCTTAACATCTGGCACTTAAAATTATATTATGTTGTGAGCAGTTTGGGCTGAACTTTCTTTTCTTCAAATTATTGAATTCAAATGATTATTTTCTCTGGAAATACAAAAGTGCTCTGACACAATTCTTGGATAAAGACATTCATTGGAATTTATACTGAATTCAAACCTGGAATAATATTTCTGTGATTCAACAAGAGACTGCTGACACATCAGTACGACGCAGGCCATAAGAGACACTTCATCGCCTTCAATTTTAAATCTCTTCGGGACTTGAACTGAATCTTATACAGGACTTTGCATTACTAGGACTTGTATCTTTAATTCTTGGATTGTTTTTGGATTTATTTCGCAATAGCGTAAGTTCTTTTTTCTCATTTTTCACTTTGTGTTCTAGGGAAATGAATTATTTGTTAAATTTTACAAAGCTTGTTGTCTTCACTCGTTTCTGTTACTTATTTTAAGAGCATAGACTCGTAACAATATGAAATATAAAATATAACTTCATAGTCTCAAATGACATAAATTAAAATTAAATTTCAAATTCAAAGACGATTCATATATCTATAACAACGCTATCTTCTAAATATTTTCCAGATTAAATTGATTACCGTTTTGAGCCTTTGCTCCGTTTGGGTCGAAAATAATGGAATATTTACTCACACTGAAATTAAAACTTCAGATTCTTACGGTAAATTCGAGTCCGATATAACGACTACGTTTTGTCTCACAGCTAATGAATATAATAGAAACGAATATTTCTCCTTCTTTACTTCTTTTAAATTAATGTTATGATCTTCTACTATTTTGCATATCAGTTTTTGTCCGATTCATACAAATTTAACTAAAGGTATGTAGACCGTATACAGTTTTATTAACTTTGGTTTTAAATATGTCTTGCTCTTAAAATAAAGACGCTGTATTTATTATTATTTTTCTATTACCATATTTTTATTCATCCAGACTCATATATGCATATATTTCCTTTGTATATAGAGGATCTGAAATGAGTACTGATTTAATATTGAATTTATGAAACGAATTGAATAATGCCCAGCTTTACCCATTTGAGATTACGTGTATTAGATAGCTTATATTTCAATGAAAATAGCTTATGGAGAAAGAAGAAGAAACGATTCCGTTCATTCTGCCCCATACGCTCCATTTTTCATTTGTTGTGAGTTTATTTACTCCTAGAAGCTAACATGCAAACCACTGTTGTATATAGGGAGGCTTTAATCATGTAATAAGTATACCGTACACACCTCCCTCCAACGCCCGCTGTCATGTGACCAAACACTTTAGGTCTATTTGGTTTGTGGGTTGGTATTTTTTGTTTGCTTGGGGTATAATGCAATTTTTCCTCGCATGATAGGCAATACATGGCGTAAGAAGCTCCTATGGGGTAAATTAGCCATATTCAGACAAACGTGACCTCTTTCCCAGTTCCTTTTGGCAATCTATTCGGAAAATGACCGCCAAAATGTTGATAGTGACAGTAAAGTCGAAAAGTCCAGAAGGCTGTGTAAGGAAAATTTCCGCACGATCGAATCAAATAAGTAAAGAGAATGGCAGGGGCTTATTTGGACTGATCAGTATCACATAAAGTGATATATTAACATTTTGTAATATTAAAAATGTTAAACTGCATGCATTACATTCAAAGTGTCAAGGCTATGTGGTAATATCCAAAAAGACAAGCATGTCGTACTTACATCACAACTGTGTAAAATCTCTCGCATTATTCTTAGTGATAGACTACCTAAATGTAACGAATGACGTCATAACTTTGATATAATAACGTAAAATTATAACGGGATAACATTCTTAAGAAATTCTGCTCCTGTCTTGTGCTTTCACAGTTTTACAATATAATAATTTACATCTGTTTGGTGGCTTGGATGTCAGTCTAATAACTTACAACAACTTGTATATCTTGCTGAAATAGTGAGAAAGGAAAATATATCTAGTTAACGGCGTTTTTACTAGACTCCTTCCAGACTATTCCATGTTGCATTCTTTCAAATCGGATTGTTTATTATGTTATAATACAATATTATTTCATAACGCTTTGTCGGAACAACTTTAAATGAAAGCACGACATTGTGCTTTAGTAGTATTGGTCATCAATATACGTTCCTTGCGCCAAAGTAGTTGTTTGCGCATTGCAAAGTACGGATTACTTCAACACCATGCTCCATTGTCCTTTTAAGACAGGAGTGTCTCAATTCGTCTTTGAGTCTTTATTCACTTGAACATAGTAATTCGCATTGTTAGATAGAAATGAGAAATGTTGTCTATAAAATTGAGAGTAGACACATTTATCATTCCCACAGTCTAATTAATCTTTAGATGTTGAAAACATACACTTTGGGACTAATGTAAGGATGAATGCTTTCATGGTTTACTTTCAAAGAAAACAACACACACATACACAAGTGTCTCCTTTTTGACAAATTTGTCTTCTGTAAATAAAGATAGATGAAATGTTTGTTAAATGTTTGTTGTGAGGTTAAATTTCACAGTCTATGGTCATTAATAACGAAATTTCGAACATAAAATTGCATACAAATCGTTTCGTCTTCGATGTATGAAAGGTGCATATCTATACGTTCGACACAGTAAATATATTACAAGACTGTTATTATCGATATACTGCAACTTCAACAATATGGAAAAATCTTAACTGAATTTTGTTTCAGATCAATATGCTTCAACGCCTTCTATCCAGCAAATTAGTGGAATACTTTCAAGACACTATTCTGTTCTATAAAGAAAGCATCCATGCTTTAAACTTTCATTTTCACATCGGCATAAAGTTAACTTGTGTTATATAATTAAAATCTGTTCCATTCCTATATTTCGATAGGAATCATACAACGCAGCCCTTATTCTAAATTAGTTTATATTAGGAAGCATGGTTATTACAAGCACAACTCTGTTCAATTTAAACTTAAATATTAAAGGACCGACAGCTTGAATTATATGAAGGTGTAAAGAACCGTGACACCCAGACATAGTGTAATTTGAATCGATCGGTTTACGAGACATTTTATGAGTTTAATTAGTGGAGGAAACTGATTATTAGCATGCCCATGCCTAAAGTACGGCTTGGGGAAAAGATATGTGGTGAATCCAAATATATTCAGTCGAAGAGAGTAACTGTTTTAAATGCCGGACAAAATCCTCAATGTATGCTTTTATTAACATACTTATTGGAGAAAAAAGATTTATAGCAAATTGAATTGTTTGAAAACTAAATGCGGCAGTGGGTTTCAACTTGATGAAATCACTATTTTACCTTATTGTTTCTTAACATATCTGGACTTATTTTGTGTTATATGTTATACTTTAAAGTCTATGGATTATTTTGGGGTGTAAAAAGACTATAATTAATGACATCACGTTCTGAAGTATACCAGTCATAAAGCAAACTGGATAGCGTAGTATAGACAGAATCATCAATTAGCCAATCGAGCCTTCAAACAAGAATCGTTCATCAGTCTCCAAACAAGAACAAAGAATGGGGCTTTGTTTGACCCAACAAATGTATTGCTTTCAATACCAGATATAAGGTCATCACCTTGACCTCGTTGAAACAAGATGATTTAGAATCGCCCAGTCATTTTCTGTTGCTTATATTTGAACCTGTAGCAATCAGAAATAACATACCATTTCTTTTTACAATAAGTGTACGTAGGAAGTGATAAGGATTTTTATCAGTATTATTCGAAGTTTGATTTCAAAAAGTTGTGCCGAATTGAAATTTGGAAGTACTCGTGTGAGGCTGAGATGATTTTGTACCAAAATTGCTGAGAGGAAGACTTATTGACAAATGAAACTTTGTGAATCAAAGAAGCATCATCATCAGCATTTTCTAAAATTTAACAGTTTTGCTCATCAAGATAGGTCGTAACATCACTATGACGTTTGCAAAGTCGGCACGTGTTTGTCCAGTTGGTTTTGTACAGTTGGTTTTGTCCAGTTGGTTTTGTACAGTTGGTTTTGTACAGTTCCTTTTGTCTATATGCTTCAGGTACCAACTCGTAACCCTTCAAGGCACCTCATAATCAACACGATGTTGTACCGACAGTGTACCAACCCTTCAAGGCACCTCATAATCAACACGATGTTGTACCGACAGTGTACCAACCCTTCAAGGCACCTCATAATCAACACGATGTTGTACCGACAGTGTACCAACCCTTCAAGGCATATTCCTTAACCACCTCATAATCAACACGATGTTGTACCGACAGTGTACCAACCCTTCAAGGCATATTCCTTAACCACCTCATAATCAACACGATGTTGTACCGACAGTGTACCAACCCTTCAAGGCATATTCCTTAACCACCTCATAATCAACACGATGTTGTACCGACAGTGAAGTGTAGACTTCACGAGGTTTGCCAATATATACACTTTGTAATAATGAAGTCCAATACTTTCCGGCCAGTTCAGATTCTCATGAATTTTCTGAAGGTGAAGAAAGTATTTATTTACTTCTTTTTCACGGAAAGTGGATACTAACCTAATATTTAAAATCCTGAACTTGTGTGTTAAAGGGTGAGGGTGGGAAGCATATAGACAAAAGCTTAGCTTACAAAACCAACCCTCCGCCTGCCAGTTCTAATTCTTTTAATTTATATTGCATTTCCATTTCTTCTCTCTTCATCTAAATAACCATCGCCTGTTTTATTTCTCTCTCTCTCTCTCTCTCTCTCTCTCTCTCTCTCTCTCTCTCTCTCTCTCTCTGCCTCTCCCTTTTCTGTCTCTGAATTCGGATTTGTTTTTCTACAGTTGGATTTGCATCCCCCCTCCCTCTCTGCATGTGTCTCCCCCTTTCCTCTCTGTCTGAATTTGCATTTCTTTCATTTACTTCTGAAGTTGATGCTTTCTTTATTCCTATTACATCTGGTGTTTTATTTGTAATTAATTTAACTTCCTTTCAAAACAGACTCACCTATCAAACCCAAGCCACAATCATCCAAAGTTTTCTTTTCCACCAAATACTGAATCAAACTATTCGTTATATCTTCTTTTCTTAAAGATGCTTTCGCTTCTCAAAGAAAATAAAGTCTGGCAAGCTGAAGCAACTCCTCCTTTGCCATAGACTCTAACAACCCGTCCTGGATAGGATTGGAACCAAAGTTCACTACATTAGATTACATCGCGAACGACTGCTGGCTTCACTAAATATTTCTCAAATGTGTGAAATGACACTCTTTAGCAAGGACAATGAAAATTTTGAAACAAAGTCAATTTAAATTTTAAAGACAATTTTTTAATACATCTGAAATATTTTAAAAATATTCAGAGGCGGACAATCTCCAATTTCTGTTACAATTCTAAGTCGTATATCTATCACCCCCCACCCCACCCCCATGTCCTCTACCTTTGCATTTTCTTGCTCATGTACCTGATCGATTGGAAGAGAAGAGCACCTGAGCACTGTCTTTTTGCGAACGTATTAATGTTTAATTATTGCTGGTGAGTCGGTTTTCTCTAAAGAAAAAAGAGAATGGAGGGCGGTTATAGTGCATAGGTTGACGGGAAGAGATTGGAGAGAAGCACGGTAGGCAGCAAAAGACTCATTGCTTTTCTTTAACTCCTCTATCACGGCAAAATGGCACAGAATGGACCCATGTCTGTTCCTCGGCCTTTACTACATCTAGCTTCCCAACATAGTGTGTCGTTGTGGCTTTAGGAACCTGTACTGTCGATCCACATAGATGTACTGCTGGGACTATGCTGAAACAGTCCGGAAGGTGTGGTTCGCTCCTTGCTTCACATTTAGAGGAGAGAATTGTGACCTCTCAGTAAATACAACTGGGGAATTGAATGACACTGATGTCACTCTAATGAAATTACTTCTTAGCTGTGATGGAGAGGGATCCATGTTATCCAAGGCACCAACTCTGAAGAGTTCCTTCCGCAGATTAGAGGGACAAACCACGCCATCAGCCTTGAATTCTTTACACATGGACGCGACAAAGCGATTTTCTTCTTGGAGAACACGGCTGTATGATATGCTCAAACCTAGACTGTCTAGTTGTTCATCTGGTGTTTTGCTTCTGGTTACAACATGAATGTTCTTACGAGCAGGATGGCTACGGTGAGTAACATCTACGTTGGACCTCTTCTTTGAGTTGTGAAGCAAAATATGCGAGATGTTGAGATAATCTTGAAGAATCTCCTCAACCATGTTGGCCCAAGGGGAATCATTGATGTCAGCCGTTTGGTACTGGGTAACATGTTCTTCAAATAGTCACGGGCAAAGCTTCTACCAAGTGTAACATTTACATCTCTGAATATATCTTCCCTGAAAATGTTTGCAATATTTGCAATTACTCCACTGTCAGATCACATCTCTGTCTGTGCGTGTATACATCCTTTTATGTATCTTTGTCTGTCTGTCTGTCTGTATGTATGTATGTATGTATGTATGTATGTATGTATGTATGTATGTATTGTTACGAATCTGCGCTATTAAAATAAATAACAGAAAAGAGTGAAGGACAACAAACTTCATTAAATTCGAGAGTGCTATGTTATTTCACGGCCTTGCTGTTCTGACATAATTGAATTCTTTTTGCTCATATATAGAATCACAGCGTCACAGTCTTGATTTCTAAATCACGCAGGGTAGTCAGCATCAGAACTTCGGATTCATCATGAGACGGGAAGCGTTGTCATGATCTGGATTTTTGACGATGAAAACGAAACCTGATCAAGAAATCAAAATGGCATTACTGTTGTAATGATACTTTATTTATAGCTCAATCAATTTTGAGATAGTTATAATATTCATAATTTCATTTTGTAAAAACTCACCCACGTTACCAAAGTTTACTGGACAGTAATGTTTTAGTGCTCGATTTACGAATGTGATCTTGCAACTGATAATGTGACATTGCATGTTGGACTTGACCTTGTTCAAAATCATTTTCTACCTGACCTGAATCATTGATTGTAGTTTTGTAGTAAACATGTTTATCTCAATCCGAGTCTAGAACTTTGGAAATTCACCATGAATTGCGTCTACCTATAGTTTGCTACACATTTTATATTATAATTTTAGTAATAGAGTTCTAAATATAACTACGATTGTATTTAGTAAACATTATTAACCTTCCAGAAGGAAATTTTCCATTAGGTAATAGTTGTTTTTTTCAAAAATATAAAAGTCTAATTTTAACTTGAGGTCAAGTAGAAGATCATATTCTTGTTTTTCTAGAAATTATTAATTGGAGCTTTGAGATCTTAGCCGATCTGAATTATTGTTGTGCCTAGAAGTTCTTTTGGGCTGGAATTTATTTATTCAAATTTTTTATTCACTAGAAAAACAGACTGCTCATCAAAAATAACATTCTTGGAAATAGAGATTTGAATTTACAGTGACCTTTCAAATAAGGATTTAATTCTTGGATTGTATTATTGTGATCCAAACAAGACAGTTCGTAAATAACCACGACACCGGTCACCACAGGCACATCGACACTTCCAGCGTTGAATTTAATTTGGATTTGCACTGCAGTTTTTCAGAACTTTAAACATTAAGACTTGTGTCTGTAATTCTAGGATTATTTGGGATTTAATTCGCAATACCGTAAGTTCTTTTTTTTTTTTACATTTTCAGTTTGTATTCTAGGATGATAAAATATTTGTTGAATTTTACACTACTTGTTGGTTTTCGCTCTTTTCTATTGCTTATTTTCAGACCATAGAGTCGTAGTAAAAATTTTAAAACAATGTGACAGCGTTCAGTCGTACATAGAAGAGTGGTTTATTGTCATATATTTCGTCTCTTTGAAACGTGTATGGATAAACAAATAAAAGAGAATAAAGTTCAATTGCTCCCCTCTGTTCTGATATTTTTATGTTGTAGTTTTATGCTAGAATGAGGTATAAATATTTCAATAAAATGACCGCTAACTAATTTACACTAAATATGAAGTGTAGTATTAACTTCAAAATACAAATGTTAAAATTAAATTAATTTTTCACTAAAATTAGTAACTATGTTTTAGAATGTGTATAATTTATTCATATAAAGCGATTTGTTGAGAGATTTTTGGCTTTTTTAAGGTAGACTCAAAGGCATGTTACATCGCATAAAATGTAGCTATCTTTTTCTTAGAGGTCGTTACACGATTTGAATGACAAACTCACTATTTTGATTATTATCAAAACTCCAGTGGAGACAGTATAAATTCCTGGATTATTGAGTCAATGTTTATTGCTCTAACCATTCGCCTTATCGCCAAAGCCACATGAGATAAATCTTCGAGTAGGAACGAGAGAATTAAATAAGGCTTAAATAGCGGCTACGGGTCCAAGTTTGAAGGCTGGTGGTGAAAATGACAGAAAATACCAGACATCTGTTCTTGTTGAAGTAAATGAGACAATGTCTTCGTTCGGATTTCGATTTGAAAAATTTACTTCACGAGGAAGCATGGTCCAAGTCGTACGATTGCACATTTTAATTTATTAGATAGCATCATAAGTCTTTATGATATAAAAAAAAACAAAACATTGCAGCCCTTAGATCTCATAAACACTAGCGTAATTTCCTAAAAGCAGATTAAATATTAGTTGCTTCAAATAAATACAACAGTACAGTTGTCCATGTTAGTACTGTTGTTTTTGATGTTGTTTGAGTTTATGAAAGATTTTCTTCATCTCTTTGTGTCTTAATTCGGATTCAATTATGCATTATGTAGTTTTTAAGGGCCAAAGGTTCACATGTTTTTATTGCACTGATAGAATATACGAGCCTTTTATGGCGAGACTTCTAAAGTAATTAAGACATAAATAATCGATAATAACTGCTGGAGAAGGACATTATGGACCTGATAAGTATTGTAATAAATCTAGGGTATGTGTCATTTGTCTTTACGTCTTCGTTTACATCTTTATTAGATTTTAGTTATTTGATTATGTGAAGTCGGTGTTGGGGAGTTATTTCTCAACCAGAATAATTATTCTATTTCTAGGAATAGACGTCACAATGTACATATTCACGAGACCTTATGATAGCATGGATTAGGTTCGTACAATGGTACAAGTATTTAGTAGCTTGAGATGGTGTCAGAGCAGGCTCCAATGTTTCCGGTTGGAATGGCAAGTAGTGTCTATCTGAGTGTTGAGTTGCCTTTTGGCTGTGTGAAATGTTGATGACAGGGACCGATATTTCAACAATGGAATTATTCGGAAGGAGTCAATCCCTTTTTTTGAGATGCCTTTCATTGTGCTTGGAAAGCAGATGATGGGGGGTGGGGGTGGGGGGAGGCACATGCAGGGTGTTTTTGTAATGCGGTTCGAGGCTGTGTTTTTGACTGACTCTGAGATAGAACTGGAAGTATTAATGTTTGGCCTTTTGCTTAGTGGGGAAGCCATGCAAATGGGAAACAGGGAGAAGAGACGCGAATGTGAAACAAGGAAAAGCCATGCAATTGTGAAGTCATAGTTCCATATTTTTGGTCATATATTGATTAGATGAAAATTCGTTATAGCCTGCGCATTATGGAAGCTTCCAGTTGACAATGACTGTTATACTGAAGTCCTTGTAAATAAGGAAAAAAAGGGACTTACAGCCAAACTCGCGCAAGTGTTTGATTCGCTCGGTAGAGAGACACCTTGTATATAACAATATCAGTTTAAGGCCCTTGCATATTTTTCCGTCACTTTTTAAAAAATAAATTTTAATGAGATCCAATGCATTAGTTATAATTTCAAATACACAAAGACTATCTTTATTATGCTAGGCATTAACCTGGACAGTATATAAAATATAAGGCAAGGTTATGCTGCATTTTCTAAAATAGTTGGAGTGCCTTGGAATGAAATGACTAGACGTTTTAGTGCAAGTGACCTTTCTTAGATCTGCCGAAACACAGATATGTCCTTTGCCATTGGACGCAAAACAATATAACAATTTTATTTCTTGTTTCGACTGTAATGTTACTTTCTATTTTATGCAAGTAACATTGTTCTCTGGTTGGTAAATCTCTTGGAAAAAATAGTCCTGTTTGTCTTAGGGACTACAGCAGCGTGTAATAACACCTGATAGGCACAATTAGTGTAGGGACTACAGCAGGGTGTAATAACAGCTGATAGGCACAATTAGTGTAGGCACTAGAGCAGGGTGTAATAGCAGCTGAAAGGCACAATTAGTGTAGGGACTACAGCAGGGTGTAATAACACCTGATAGGCACAATTAGTGTAGGGACTACAGCAGGGTGTAATAAGAGCTGATAGGCGCAATTAGTATAGTGACTACAGCAGGGTATAATAACATCTGATAGGCGCAATTAGTGTAGGGACTGCAGTAGCATGTAATAGCAGGCAATAGGAGCAATTAGTGTATGGACTACAGTATAGTGTAATAACAGCTGATAGGAGCAATTAGTGTAGTTACTGCAGTAGGGTGTAATAACAGCTGATAGGAGTAATTAGTGTAGGGACTGCAGTAGAATGTCACAACAGTTGATCGGACCAATTAGTGTAACGACAGCTGATGGGTGCAGTTAGAATAGGGAATACAGCTGGTTGTAACGACAGCTGATAGGTGCAATTAGATTAGGGACTACAATTGGTTGTAACAACAGCTGATAGGTGCAATTAGAGGGGAAAATTTCGAAGCAATTTAAATAAAAATTCCTTGATTTATCTTTTTTTCTCTGTTGTGTCATTTTAGCAACAAATATAACTGAATAGCTAGTATGTGTAAAAGTTGCCTTCCGAGCGGCCGAGATGTTAGAATCTGAATAGGATTAATAGAGAATCACTCCAGAACACCTTGTTGGGTCCGCCTCTTCGATGGAAGTAATTATCTCCACTAACCAGATTTACTATTTGAATTCTATCAAAGACATCGTGGCAGCTCGCCACGTGAGCATGAATAGCAAGAAAAGGGAATTGAAATACTGACAACACAGAGAGCAGGACAATCGATGATTTTGACCTTTTTGTATGAATGATAGTGGAGGTATGGATATTGATTAACCGGAATTTTAACAATTCTTGTATATTAACGTTCGTTGGCTTGTATCGTGTTTACAATCGCACTCAAAGACCACTACTTTAGCAAAGCAATCACTTTGGTGATCATTATAACGTTTAATGAAAACTTTTGTAAGCACGATAGCGGAATTATATGCGCCTGAACACCTGTATATGATTCTGCAATTATCGGCTAATGACCCTCAGTATTAAAGCATGAATCACTTGTAAATGGAATTTCGTGTAAACTCTTAAGATGACATAGACAAAGCAGCTAGAATTTGTTTTAACACCTTTTCGAATAGCAACTCGTAGAGATAAACAAGAACAAATAGCAGCCGGCGGTCCGATTGAACCATATTGATAATTTGGAGGTTTAGATGTAATTAATTTAATTTGTACATTAGTGTGAATTTAGATGTAATGAGCTTAATTGGTACATCAGTGGTAATTTAGATGCAATGAGCTTAATTTATACATCAGTGTTGAACCTTTTGAAACAGAAGTATGAATATATATACAGTGTTACTCTTTTATACTGCAATTACTAAGGAATCCATGATATTGTTTAAATATGTGTATTAGCCTAACTGAGCTTTAGACCTGGATTAATAAATATTTATTTAATGAATAAATAAATCATCCATTAATAAGCTCTAATGATAACTTTAAGTTCCTAGGTGGATAAAGACTCCAATTTCCTGCGAATTATTTTTTTTTATATGGAAAATATTACAGGATCATCTGATAAGAATGCAAGGGGGCATCACTATGTATAAGTAGTATAGGACAACACTATGACTTCTAACGGGAAATTAGCATTATGCGTACAGATTACTGCATTTGAGAATGAAAGGCTTAAGAGAATATAGAAAATTATGGCCTCTAACGGGAATTTAGCATAATGTGCCCCCAGTGTTGCTTTTGGGAAAAGATGGATTAGGATAATATGAAAAATCATGGCACCTGACGGGAATTTAGCATAATGTGCCCACAGTGTTCCTTTTGGGTACAAATGGATTAGGGTAATATGAAAAATCATGGCATCTGACGGGAATTTAGCAAAATGTGCCCACAGTGTTGCTATTGGGAACAGATGGATTAGGGTAATATGAAAAATCATTGCATCTGACGAGAAATCAGCATTATGGGCATACACTTTTGCCTTTGGGAATGGATGGTGGCACTAGTCTATGCTCTTAAAATAAGTAATAGAAAAGAGTGAAAAGCAACAAGCTTTGCAAAATTCAACAAATAATTTAATTCTGCAAAATACCACGTGAAAATGAAACGAAAATAATCCAAGAATTACAGACGTAAGTCCTAAAAATAAAAGTTCTGAATAAACTGTAGCGGAAATCCTAATTAAGTCCAGCATTGACGGTGTTGATGTGCCTCTGGCGGCCTGTATCGTGTTGTTGTACCAACAATCTCTAATTTAAATACAGTAATATACTTCTAGGTTTGAATTCATTTTATATCCGAGTGAATGTCTCTCTTCAAGAGTATTATTTTATGAGCACTCTTTATTTCCAGATAAAATAATCAACAAATTAAATAATTTCAAGAAATAAATTCAAGCCCAAATGAACTGCTGAACAACAACAATAATATAAAATAGATTTTGCTAGATCTTAAAACACGAATGAATACTCATTTCAGGGACAAGATTATATAGTTCTCTACTTGACCTCAGGTCACAATTAGCATTTTCTAAAATAAACTATTATTTAATGGAAAATAATCTTCTAGAAACTTTTTAATGCTTACCAAATTAAATGTTAGTTATTTTTAGAAAGTCTGTTACTAAAATTATAATATATAACCTGGACAATGTCAATTACACCAGTTAAATTGTAGGCGAATTCCAATGACCAAGACCCAGGCCAAAATAAACATATTTACTTATATTAATAATGATCGTGATACTCATAGAGAATATTTTAACTATGTATTAGTTGTTTTCAGAAGAAAGCAATTATTAATTCAGGTCAAGTAGAAAATAAACTTGATTTTGGACAAGGTTAAGTCCAACATATAATGTAGAATTACAATAGCGTATAATGAAATAAAAAATTAGAAAAAACTGAGTAACAAATAATGCAGATTAAATATACGTAACAATGGGTTGAGGCAGTGGTTCACAACCGTTTTTGGCCGCGTCTCTATCAAGTAGTTTTTCTGAGCTTCACAATCCCGTTTCCACATTTTGATAAGTTTTGCCGCACTAAAAAGACCCTGGCGGCCAACCGCGACCCTCCATAATGTCCGCGCAACCTTGATTTTGGAAGCAATCTGGGGGCTGGGAATAGTGGGTTAAAGGAATATGGAAAATTATGGTCTCTTACGGAACAGTAGCATATCACTCTTTGATATACAATGCAATACATATTTTTTTGATAAACAATTTCTACCAACGCTACTTCCAAGTGAGCTTCGTGATCAAATTGTGTGTTATGAGGCAATTTAGCCGTGAACAAACATAATTAGCTATTAGAAAAGAGAGGCATATACATGTAACTAGGTAATGCTAAAAAAATCGATTATTTTGAGTTTAATAATTTCTGGTCTCCGAAGAGTAAATCGTTGCCAAAGGAGGTTGGTCTTCGAAAGATGTGATTTATAAGAACTTTGACTTGCGTTATCGAAACTATTGTTGTTGTTACTGTCGGTATATTTCAAAGAAGGACTAGGACCAAGACAACATTTACAACTGCAGAGTAAAAGGAATACAGTTGTTTATCTCCTTGTTGCAAACTCTCACATGTACAATGACTGCCCCAATGACACAGTATACCAGATTTGGCAGAAAAAGACAATTTGATGTTTAGTGACAAATTCTCACATGTACGATGACTGCCCCAATGACACAGAATACCAGATTTGGCAGAGAAAGACAATTTGAGTTTTAGTGACAAGTTCTCACATGTACGATGACTGCCCCAATGATACAGTGTTCCGTGTCTAGGCTCGTATAAAAGTAACAAAGAAAAGAGTGAAGCCAACAAGCTTTGTACATTTTAAGAAAATAATTTATTTCCCTAGAAAAG
>JAECUM010021015.1:0-60057 GCA_016617855.1 Megalonaias nervosa
CTCCATAGCCAGCTCGTCTAGAAGGCACCTGGCATACTCCAGGTGCATTTGGAGTTCCAACATATTCTGCTCATCTTCTACATTGTTTCGTTGACGATGGGGTAGCCAGGCTGACGAACGCTTCGATTTTTATGTCTCAAGCACGGACGTGAATGAAAACAACCACTTACACTAACAATACCCACTCCACCATCAATCACATGAACGCGCGGACCTGAACGAAACACTTACGTTCACTTTTTACCTACAAACTCATCACTATCTTACAAGTCAGGGAAACGAAGTGTTTATAGATACACTTCTAGTTTTACTTATAATCACACATACACAATCTTACAAAGCCAGAGAAACGAAGTGTTTATAGACACACTTCTATTTTTTTAATCTACCAACGCACAAAGACAGACAAATATTTTGGCAATTTGACTACTATCTATTTTCTAGATTGTTGGATTAACCCTGAAAAGGGTTGTTTCGTTGACAGGGTTATGGCAATCTTTTATCGTCTAAGATTGCTTCCCCGTCGGGCTGCAGGTTTTCCTACAGGATTGGGTCTGCTTCTGAGGAAGGAGAAGGAGAACTCTTTTATGTCCACATGGCAGTCCATAAAACCTCTGTCTGGCTCCTGTTGGTATTGCTGCTGCTGCTGTTGCTGTTCTCTCTGCTGTTTCTGAAGTCTGTACTTCTCCGTCCATTCTTCTTGCTCCTGCTTGATTTCGTTTTTGAACACCTATTCTATAACGTCTTGGGCCACTTTTAACATCCTGACATTTTCAATCTCCTCAGGCTTGGGTATCAGGGTTTGCCTGACACGGTGTAAATTCACGTAGGCTCCGTTCAGTTTAGCTAAATTAGAAGGCATGTTCATAGGTGGACGAGTCAACCATGGATGGTCAGACTGGAGACCGCCCCGCTTTATGTCTCAAGCGTGGCCGGGATAGAAAATATTTTTGTTGGGTATGAACGCTATATATCTGATCTCATGGTGAGGGATAGAGAGAAGTCAAAGAGCATGTATTCACAGTGTTCATTTTTTGAAAACAAACCACTAACACTTTCTTTTTCAAAACACAACATTTTTATTCAACTCACAAACAACCAACACATAATTTGACATCAATACATTTAATATCAAAGAACACATTTTTGACATGGTGGACAACGTTGTGAAGTGAAGTTAGATTTCCACGGATGGAGGTCGTTGGGCCATTGATGTACACTACGTTTCCTAGCTAAAGACAAGAGATATCCATAACGGTCACAAAACCATCAATCTACTCTTTCATAGATTCTAGAGCAGTCACGATCAAAATAAGTCACTAAATGTTCTAAGGGATATCGAAGACTGCGTTGATGAAGAAAATACACACAATATTGTCCACACACCATAGAATCTGTGCCTTGTAATTTCACATTATTAAAGCGAGTCGTCTGGGCATTTCTTCTCATAAAGTCGATGATGTCGTCTTCCAAAGGCGGTAATCCATACGAATCAAAATACTCCACACAGGCATCGTGGGGATAGTAGAGGGCTACCCAGTGGGTTCCTGGGAGATAACTGTCGTCCGTGTTCATGACTTAAGGTTGATGATCTTTAGGTTTGCGATGAGGAAGTTCATCTTTAGCACACACGACAGGATTCCAAGAAGCGATGTGCGAACTGTTTTTCAAAAGGTAATAAGTTTCCCAGGTATCCATTTTTTTTTTTCTTGCTTTTCACAGGTAATGATAAGTCATCAATTCAATCATGACTTTTTGCTTGAAAATCACTGTCAAGTAATTGTCTCTTTGCTTCGTCTCTGTACTCTGAGCCAAGAGAGATTCGATGCGATGGATCTCTAGAGCAGTCAATGGAGGGTAACAATGATCACGCAAGTCTTTATACCACTGATGTAACACTGCTTCTTCCGAGATGAGACCCCAAGCGCATGCCAGATACTCATCCAATTTTTCTTCTTTACTCATCATCAGGCATTTATCGTGTTGTTTTGACTGGGATGCTCATTTTGACATCCATAGCAATCTTTCTTGGCCAACGCTGTAATGGTTTCTGCCAGGTGTTTGGCAAAACAGGAGACTAAACGTTCTTCTTGTTCTGTCCATCTGGACATGACCACCATGTCCTCCTTGTCTTTGTCTTTTTTGGTGGATGGTTCTGCTTCCACGTTACCCTCCCATTCCATTTCCAAAGAGTCTCCACTATTCAAAGAGTGATAAGCGTCTTCCATAGCTGCTAATAGTCTAGAATGACATCTCTCGAACTGTTGATTTCTATCGTATTATCAAATTCGTCATACAAGATGACTTTCACTGTTTGTCCTGGGTCTCGAGGTTTAGAAAACTGAAGTTCCACACGAATATGGCATGATTTTATAGGATGGAAATGTCCCTCGTCTCTGCCTGCCTTGGTCTGGAGTGAAATCAAAAGCCCACAACGCGTAGCCTCCTGCGTAATCGTCGTACGAAATGCCGTGACTGTTGGTGGTCCATAACTGTCCGGTGGCTTCGCACAGGGACACGTACAATCTCAAGTAGGTTAAAAGGGTCTGGAACATAAGTTCTTGCCATCGCGACTGACTTCGATTTTAGACACGTGGAAGTGCTGAAAGTTGAAAGGACTTTTTGTTTTCGGGGGTTCCGTTCAAGGCTGAATTCTCGATGATAACAATGATTAAATGTTTGGGTAACTGTCCTTGGAACAGATGATGTTGGGTTATGGATTGATGTCCACCGGCAATGATGAAGGTTTTCACTTCCCTGCGTAGTATCGGATACTTGGCGGTAGTTCTGCTCAAAGTGTAACTGATGTTTTTTCCCACTTTAGGTAACACTTCCACGCGTCGCAGGTGGAGTCGGGCTTCTTGGATTTCGGTTTTGTTATCGGTAGCAGTATCAGTTATCAAATGGAAAGCGGTACTGCTGAGATTCAGTCTCAGGCGGACATCCACTCCGTTCAGCAAATACTTCTCTTGCAACCACATGTCCAAATGCAAATGATTCCTCAGTTCTAAACTTTGACCATCCTTGATTTTCTTTCGTCGTTCGTTAAAGCCCACATTGTGGTCTTTATTTGTATCTGTAATTAGATTCGAGTCGTCAAACGTTCTCGCCTTGTCAGGTTTCCAAAGTAAGCAGGCATCCAGATAAGCGTTCTTAGCCTTTTTTCGTACATCAAGAGATTTTCCAGGTACGCTTGGTAAGGGTAAGTATCCATGCTGCTGCTGACCAGTTTGTTATTTAAGCACAAATCCTCTCCACTGAACAAGGAATGCAAGAAATTGTCGATGGGAACTACTTCCTCAGTGTCTATAGGACCTCCATCCTTATCGAGAACTGTGACTTTCAGGTACTGGTAACTGCTGTTCAGATTGATGTAATCTTCGGGCTGTCCTTTGATTTCAAACTTGATGGGAGCTGATCCTGAGTCCTTGACAGAGAAGACGGGATGAAATTCTACCCATTGGGATTCTTGCATCGTCATCATGGTTGGTGGCATGGCAAACAGATCCAGTTCAGACTTGCAACATGCGCAAGACTCTTGGGGCATCATTTTTATCTCTCTCTGTTTCTTTTTAATAATCAAAGACGTCTAAGTCTGGGACGGTTCTTCTTTTCTAGGTCTTTCTAGCTCTGGGGGTCTGAAGGCCTCTGGAGGGGTGTCTTCGTCGTCGTCTCTTTCTGACTTGTCCTTGCTGTGATGTCAGGCAAACATGAATGACTGGCTCCAGAGCATTTATAGGAGCTTCTCGTCGAGCCAAAATGTCTTTGCCCATTTTAAACAAGACATTTTTGCCTGCACTCAAGAAAGCATCTGTGGGGTTTTGTTTGTCGATGATGACATTTTGGAGAAATTCTTTGCCTTGCGTCAACGCGGCATCTTTCAAGGCGTTCATTTCTCGTGTCACCATCGGTTTCAAAACGGAGGCCACCGAACGAAACGCCGATTTCAGCATATCTCCTAAACCATGTCCTCGCTGTCGAGCGACTCCTCGGTACATAGGATACATGACTTACAACTCATTAGAGAATCGTTTTCGAAAATGAGTTTCACCGTAACTTTTCCTTTGAAGAATGGTATATTTTGTCCCAGATCTCCTTTTATGGCAATGTTGACAGTGTCGAAATACGACTTACTGACAGGCAAATAGTGAAGATGTACAAACTCGCGGTGAACGTGATAGGTGCTTCGACCTTCCTGGTCATTGGTCGTGACAAAATCCACTTTGAAAGGAATGACACGCAGTAACGGTACGGAGGTGTGTCCCACCACGTTGTACTCCACCACATCGGAGTACACAAAAATCAAATTTAATCCTTCGTTCAGTTCTACAGCGGATCCGAAAGACCCGTAAAAATCCATATTGCTGTTCATCTTTGGGCTCAAATTATGTTACCATTTGTTGATATCCACCCAAAATTTCAAACACACTACAATTAAAAGTAATGACCTACGTTTCGATATCCTGAAATCTCATCATTAGGCGATGAGCCACTTTATGGAACTCAATCTTAACACTTTTGTTGGCTCTGAACAGGGCTTTGCCAAACGCTGCCTCGAACCTGTCAGCAATCGTGTCCACCAAATGTTGACCGCTAAAATAATAGCCTGCCGCAATTTTAACAGTATAGATGCTTAATAATGGATTGCTTGCTGATTTGTGTCACCTAAAAACCCGATTTTATGTCTCTTGTTGCACTTGGTCGTTCAGGATTCCGACATGGAAATTGTTTTGCTTTTCAGTGATGTTTTGGATTTGTGTAGGGTGAATGATTTCCATCCAAACCACTTCTCAATTGGCTTCGTGATCCAATTGAATAGCCTGAGGTAATTGGCCGTGAAACAGCATAATGAATTGTGGGGAAACACATCCATGGAAATGTCACTGGGTAACGTTAAATAAAATTGGTTATTCATAATTCCAGAGTTCTACTGTCCGAGGGGTTGCTGTGGGGGTCAGATGAGAGTCCAAAAGAGGATTATTGTGGTTGCTGTTTGGTTGGTGACTGCTGGGAGGGTGACTGACTTTGGACGAAAGACTCCCGTTGTGACCATTAGAGTATTTCAGGGAAGGACTGGAATGAAGGTAACCGATGCAACTGCTGAGTAAAATGGTCCACAATTGTTTGTCTGCTTGTTGGCATGGCAGCACCGATGACACAATACACCACAAAGATTTGGCAGAAAAAGACGATGTGCGTTTTAGGCACGCGTTCTCCTCACTACAACCACAAGGGTTGCTTTTGTAGATCTTGCACAGAAGAACTGGGTGTAGGAGTGGTCAATGATGTAATGGTTGAGGCTGTGTTAAAGGACATAATGGTTACTTCTATTTTGCAGTAGATGACTTGCGAAGCCTCGATCCAAGAATCAAAAGTAAAATGATATCCTTTCCAATGTAATTTAACTTCTTTGACACGTCGTTTTCCCGCTTTACGGGTTCTTCGATCGAGAATTCTTTCGATGTCGTACACTTCGTTTTCTTTTTTTGGTCACGCGTTGTAACTCGGGCAAGTAAAACGTTCCATTTAACACATCCCCGTTCATGTCTTCCAATTTATAGACGGCAGAATGACGACCACACACTCGTCGAGTGACACGAAACAATTCGGTGGTCCAGTTGGGTAAATAACCTTTGTCTAAAGTGCGTTTGGTTTTGCAAATACGCACCCAATCTCCCGTCGTCAACACTTACCCTTTCTTGTGGACAGCCACAGTCGAGGACGTACCAAACAGGCGCTCAAGTACGGTCATTTCGTTGTCGGGAGTCACTTCTTCGGGGGCACATCCGATGCTCCGATGGTAAGATTTATTGTACGCTTGGACCAGGTGCGGTAAGACGTCGATGTACTTGAGAGTGTGTTGATACGTAAAATATTTCCACATGCGTCATTTCAAGGTGCGTTGAAAACGTTCCACGATGCTGGCTTTGGTTTCGGGATTCTCTGTGGTGAAAACATGAATGTCTCATTTCTTTAATTCTTTTCGGAAAGCTTGGTTCAGAAATTCGGTGCCTTAGTCGATTTGCCATCGAAGAGGGTGACGACCAGGTTGTTTCAACACCAGTTTGAAGGCTCACACTAACTCAGTGCTCGATTTGGAAGTCAATGGCACAACCCAGGCAAATTTGGAAAAGACGTCGATGACACAAAACAAATATTTGTAGCCACGATTGTAGGTGGCAAAATGAGAGACATCGGCTAAATCGCCTTGCCATTGATGATCGATGCCCTCCACTCGGGTGCAAGTTCTGGAAAATTTTTGTCGAATTGGTTTGTGTAAGGTGTACGTAGCTTGTTCTTGTAAACATCGTTGCACTTGAGGCAAACGGACACTTTTGAGTCGGGTTTTCGCAACACAATAGAATTTCTGGACTCGTAACCCGCAGGATGGGAGGGATCGTAGTAAATGCTGGCTAACACATTCTCCATAAGGACGCTGCAATCATACTAGGGATGGGAGCTGCTGACGGTGTTTGAAAGACTTCTCGTGCTTCTTCTTCCTCAGGCATCCGTGGCGCTGCATCTGTCTTGGTCACTGAGTTTGGTGCTGTGGACTTTTCATCAGGATCGTAAAATCTTTCAGAGCCGGTCGAGCTGTTTCTTCTAAAGCTTTCTGGTGAAAGAGTTGAAATACCGTTGCGATTTTTCCATTTCTCACAAATCGCTGAGATCCATCAACGATTGCAATTCGTGTTGTAACTGGGACATCTCAGTCTAATGAGGATTGGGAGGTAAATGAGGGATCCGTTGTTCTTGAGAACGATGGAATTCCTTCCATCGTGTGTAAGGCGATAAAGTGTGTTTTCGTCCATCCATCAGATTCCAAAGCTCAGGTCTGAGATATTTTCACCCCAGAGACCCCTTTTACTTCTTGATCATTTTTTATCTTTGACCCATTTGTGAAGCAGCTCCCGTCATGATTCCTGTAATCATTGTTCCGAATACTCCTTTCACCATGGGTGCTAACAAAAGTTGCACAAATCCTCCGCGTTGTACCAACATCTTTTTCTTTTGACGGATGGCTATTTTCTTTTGGACCATTTGGCGAAGAACGTGTCGATGCTTGGCTAAGCATTCTTTCTCATGTGAAGATAAAGGTATAGTTCCATTCAAGACATTCAGGCAACATTCGCACACGGTATCCATGACGTCTTTGTAGGCGGTTTGAATCATTTGTTTTCGTATGGGTGGAGGAGCATTGGACAGGACGGAAAACACGTCCCAATGTTTGGCTAAACGAAGAGGAAGTCCTTTCCTTTTCTTTCCTTTACGGGTAGAGGAGGATGTCTTGTGGGGGATGACATATTTGTTTGTTTATTCCGGGGCACACAAAAAGACACTGACGTCGATGACTTGGCACACGTCCTTTTATCTTATTTTTGGGGTGTATATTTATAGCAGGTGAAAGGATGTTTAACCAGTCTTTTTGACTAACTCCAAGAGTCCAAGACTATCGCCTCGTAAAAAATGTGGCGACATTTTTTCCTATATCGGCAAAGAATCCTCCCCTTTGGGTGCTCCTCTTTTTCTTTAGACGAGTGCGTCTTTTCTGGGGTAGACGTCGATGATTGGCTAAGCGTTTTCTCGGATGACGAGACTGCCTTTTTCTTTTTCCTTTTCCTTTTTGGACAGGAGAATGACGATGGTGATGGTGTGCACTTCTTTTAGGGAACATCTTTTGGCGTTCAGGAGCAGAAAAACATTGATACCCATTGTTTGCCCCAGGTCATTTATAGTGGAATGTGTCGCCACTGATTGTCTTTAATTAGTATCAACTTGATGACAGGCATCACACGTCATGGAGAGGTTCGCAACGGACTAAATCGGGACAGTTGTTGCTTGGACAAATCCAGTAAACTCTGTAACATGCCCAATCGCTTTTGGATTTTGATTTTGGGGGCAGGTACTTTGTGAGCACCTGCTGCTGAGGCTAAAGAGGTGGCGGAGGAGGGTGTCAGCTGTAGGAGAAGTTCTTGAAGACACGGGTTTCCATTGTTTCATGAAATTAGGAAGAACGGGCGCCAAAGTGGGCTTGGCTGGCATCACCAGCAACGGAGAAGTGGAAGAACCTGAGGCTACTGGAGACACGGCCACCGTCGCTGTAGGTCGTGGTTTGTGAATGTAAGGTTGCACTCTGGCCGAAGTGCCTCTCTTGCGGGTAGATGCTGTTTTCTGGGGTCTTTTCTGGGGGCTTTTCTTTTCTTTTTCTGGGGACTTTTCTTTTTCTGAGGCTTTGACCTGGTCTTGACACCACTGCTATTTTTCTTCTGGGTACCTTTGGATCGGGGAGTGTCTTTTTTCTTGAGAAGGACTTTGGGGGCATTGGGATCCCATTTTAAGAGGGAGTAAATGATGACACTTCCTAGAGAACCGCTACCTCCAGGTTTCAAAATGATTTCCTTTTTGGTTTGAGTGTCGATGCGGAGATCTGCCGGTTGCGTTAAGGCTACTTCGTTTCTCTTAAAAAAAAGCGTTTGGTTTGATGTGGAATGTGAATGATGGCTTGTAGTAACTGACGTGCTCTCACCGTAAACCATCGTATGACTTCTCTGAGACTGGCTTCTAAGACATGAACTCGTATTTGTGGATTTTTTCGCGACTGATGCCGTACAAGGCACGAATCAATTTGACGGGAAGATGAGACTGAAGGGACGTCATGTTGACAATGTGTGAGACAGAGCAACAGTGTCCGAAGATTTTATAGATTTTTTGTTGTTGTTAAGTCGACGGGGACGTGCACACGACAGGCCCTCCTTCTTGGCACCAGTGGTGAAACAGATGGGTACGAAATCACAAATAATCGGGTTGGGTGGGTTTTAAATCCACGAGTAAATAGGCGTGAGGGGTTTGAGTGGCATCATCGTACGCATGAGTCTCCTAACTGTTCGGCTGACACTTGCACTTGCAATTTATCTCTAGGGCATTTAAACAAGACCACATAATGAGCATTGAGACTGATGGTGCGTTGGGCTTTACTTTGTTGAAACAAATTTTGGGTGATGTAAATGACACTGGCATTACGATGATGCCCTTGGTGCGTTAACCACAGTTTAATTTCTTCTTTGTCTTCACCTAACATGTCGTCGAATATGACCAGATGTGTTTGACGGGGTCAGACACGATCAAGTCGTCTTCAACAGGAATGCCTTCCACAAGCACAATGGAATCGCCTAGACTTTCTTGCAGGAGGCTGTACGCCGATTGCCACTCTTTGTAACACCACACGATACGTTGAGGTGGACGATCGATCAGATGATGTTTGTGTTCGATCAAACGTTTGACAAATTCGGTTTTTGCCTGAACCGCTGGGTCTAGCAAATAACATGTTAAAGGGATGGCGAAGATACAAGGCCTCCCAACTAGCACGATCTACGTTTTCGTCGATGACTTTGAAAGTGGAGGAAGAGGGAGCAGAGACTGCAGAGGAGCCATAGTGCAGGGAATGTCACTTTTGAAACGAAGACAGACAAGACAAGATTTTTTTATACTTTTTTCCAGGACACGTTTGTTTCAAAAAACTCATTTTTGAAATTGAACACGAAAGACAAAAAGCCAAATGGTTAAGTAATTTAACATCACTTTGGCAAACAATCGCCTTCCTTAGTTTTTCTCGGTGTGGTCAAATGTGATGCCTTCCTGCTCCAACTATTTCTCTTTGAATTTATTTTGATCGTCGGGAGTATGGCACCAGGAAGGATAGCCACTGGCTTCTTCTTTCAGTTTCAAAAAGGCATCCACGTAGTCTGCGAAAATGCCTTTCTGAGGCTCGTCACCCTTGTGGTACTGTTCTGTCTTAGGAAAGTGGTAAATTCGTACACGTCTAACAATTGGTATCCCATGTCCAGCTTTGAACAATTCCACACTGACCCACGTTCCCGTCAAGGCGCGTTCTTCCTGGGTGTGCTGATAAGGTTGGTCTTGGTTGCACGTTTCTGCACAAGTACGGCACAAGGGAAACATCATCTTTCCCTGGCAATGGTGAGGTAAAACGGGATGGTACAAGTCCGTGGGATGCAAAATTTTACATTTAATCAATCCTTCGTATTGTCAAATGTTTTTCAGGTCGATTTGTTCTGTCAACAATTGTGGGTGTTCTGCCGGAAAGTGATTATTGGATACAGAGAACACACGTCCAAGTATTGATTTCTTCTCCTTTCTTCTCGTCGGCTTGGTACAGCAAACAGGTGGCATTCGCTCGTCCTCCGTACAAACTATCCCGCGGGTTTAGCGGGTCCATCAGATTATAACTTTCGGGATCGATTTTCAAACGGTGATCGTACTCGTGTTGCCACATTACCACCACTTGGTATCCTTGCTGTTCTGACTTCAAACACAGCTGACAAGTGGCCATGGTACGTAGTAAAATCTCATTTTTAGTGTCAAGCTGAGGGTAGCCGATCGGACTTCCGTGAAATAAGCACCCGTTAAACTCGTACACGATCTTGGGGTTGTATAAGTCTCAGCGAAAGACCGAGTAATTTCCGATGGTCTTTTCGCCTCCTCCGTTTCGGGCTTGTTGGATCAATTTGTCTTCCTTGTCGCACACGTAATGTAGCCAGCGTAGGGCTTTGATCGAGTATTGTCGTTTGAGGGCAGATGACAGCCAGGGTCTTTTCGGGCATGAATCTTTGGCGGTATACTAAGGAACACGCTTTGGTAATGGTGCGGGATTCTTGAAAAAAAAATCGATCCCTCCGTGTTGTATGAACATGTCTCGAAATTTTCCACAGCAACTCCGTAAAATGTCCACGTCGGAACGCCAATAGTTTAACATTTCTTCCTGAAAGTCTAAGGGGTCCGAGGCGTGAATGTGGTTCCAAGCGTAGAAAGCTTCTCGTTGTTCGGTGCGCATGTTGTCGGGATCGTAGTAGAGAGCATCAGGCAAATGGGGTAGAACAGCGTGTTGACTGGCTTCGGTATTGAAAAAGTTCGGAAAAATAGCCTTTGGCACCTTTTGTCATTCCAAACCTTTTAGGCATTCGGCTTGATGGCATGGCCAAGTAACACATCGAATCTTTAAACTGTACTTGTCCCACTTGCATGGAAATGATTTTGGCTCCGTTCAAACTCACCTTCGGACTTTCAATTCTTTGTTCCGTGTATTATTTCAGAAGAACTGTCCATCGTATCCCGAGAAATTGTGAGCCATCACCGTTGCATTGCAATGACAATCTCCTTAACGATTGATGTCCTTTTGACTCCACGTCTCGTCAATAGGGTCTAAGATCCATTGGGCGAAATCGGCCAGCGTGTTCGGTCCCCGAAAGATCTTTTCACGTCCTCCAGCAATCTTGCTACAGTGGGGGCAATGACAAAAGATGGGTTCTTGGATGCACTTCTCGCACACTCGATGATCCATGCAGAAATCAGGAATGTGAATGCCAGTTTCTTGTATGCATTCGAAATCGAAAAAGTTAAATCCCATTTCTTCTGGTCATCTTCCTCTTCATGTTTGGAATGGTATTTTTTGAATATAGCATTCGTGATCCAAGTCCACGATTTGGTGACAAATGTGGCAACGTTTCTTTCCTGAACCTTCGTGTGCCTTGGCATTTTCGGTACTCATGACTTGTCCACAAGTAGAGCACAATCTCAGGAGTTGGCAAGCACTTTTCTGCCGTGAACCTTGCGTCTTCAAATGTTGTTGGTAACAGCTTGGGCTGACTCAAGTTCGCTGACAAGCTGAGCAATGCACCCTTTTCTGTCCTTCGTCAAGACAAGATTTAGAGGCTAAACATCCCTCACATTTTGAACCACAATGTTTGTGTTGCTCTCGATTGTTATAGCCATAGTCACATTTCTCACAGTAATAACCGTATCTCAAGAATGCGGTGATACTGGTAACGGCATCGAAATGTTCAACGTCGTGATGGAAGTGAATGTATTTTCCGTCCTTGAAATTTTTGCCTCGAAACAACAGAGGTCTGCGCACTTCTTGAGGTGTGCATTCAAGGTGTAGCGTGGAGCCAAGACGTCTTTCAATTTTTGCATTTCAGGAATGCCACAAGGTGTGTCTTTGGATAGCCCAGCTTGATGTAAGCTGTAAAGGAGTTCTGCTTCTCTTCGTTGTTTGGCTCGGTTAGATTGAATAGTTTGCCAGGCTCTTTTCCATTCTGCCGCGTCGTTCTTGTCGGCATACTTTCATCCCACCAAGTTGGTCCTGGCTAAACACATCTTGTCCTAAGAGAGGTTAACTCGGAATAGGCTCTTTTTGGTGCTGCGAAGGTCGTCTGCCAATAACACCTTTTTGTGTCCTTTCCCTTTGGGAACAGAAAAGTGGGCACTGTACAGTGTCGCTTTTCCATCAGTGATGTGAAACTTGTCGTTGGATTGCTGTACGTGTTGAATCTTGTCGATGACTTAGGAAGGTGTCAGTTCTGCTGGCCTGCTAAACTCGATCCAAACAGTTCAGACTGTCGTGATAAATGGAAAGTGTCAAGCGGTTGTCTTCTTTGGCTTCACATTGTCGTTTCAGTGCGGTTTACAAAGAATTCCACACATCGGTGATGAACTCTTCAGCATTCTCCAGCGGTACATCGGACCTGAAATCTTTAAACTTCACCGTGTACGTGTAGGTTGTGGTTCTAAATTTTCTAGAGGAGCGTTTATCCGTCTCTCGAATGTGGTAGTAATTTTCAGGGTTTAGTGGTGGTGGACTTTGGTTTGGTGTGGACTTTCTGAGTTTGGATTCCATTTCACTCATGTCATCTTCAAAATCGCTGGCATGGATTTGAGCGAGGACTTCGGCTACTGTGCGAGGCGATAGGTCACGTTTCTGTCTCTTACTTTCTTTTCCTTTCTCCACGAAATGGTGCGATCGTTTCATCTTGAGTGCAAAAAGTCAAATGACTACATTTTGTTACGTGTCTAGGCTCGTACAAAAGTAACTAAGAAAAGAGTGAAGCCAACAAGCTTTGTAAATGTAGCAGAATAATTTATTTCCCTAGAAAAACAAGGTAAAAATATGAAAAGGACTTACGGTTTATGAATCAAATCCAAAAATTAATCCAATAATGAAATATATAAGTTCCAAGATGGAAGGCGATGACTTCCTCTATAACCTGCTTTGTGTTGTGGTGTCAACAGTTCCTTGTTGAATCACCAACAATAATATTCCGGCTTTAGAATTCCGAATTATTTCCAATAAATGTCTTTGTCCAAGAATTCTGATGAGCACGGGATAAAGTTTCCAGGGAAAATAAATTATTAATTCCGAAAAATAGAAAAATGCAAATCAAACTGGCAACAACAACAAAGATACCTTTGAGCTCCGAAGGTATGAATTACGACTGAATAAACATCACTATGAAACGTCAGTTTTAAATTTAACTATAACGCAAAACGGATCACCTGATAGGTCACGTGATCACTTCCTTTCAAGCGACGTAGTAACATTATATGCCAGCTGTCACATCCACCATGGACGAATTCGACTCTACTGAACGAATCTTACTATAAGATTCAGTAATAAAAAAGTTGTTTACTACAGAGATGAAACTGGCTCCGAATCTAGGTCAGCAAAAGATACAAAGTTTCAGACTACTGCGTGCATATCAGGTTTAACAGAACTGAACTGAATTTTCTGGAAAAATGTCAAATCCAGTGAATAAAGTCATCATTACAATAACATGTAATGAAATAAAATAAAATAAAAAAGAATTTAAAATTAACACACAAGTAATTAAATTACATATACGTAACTATTTTAAACGTCATGGTCCCCTACATCAATGTAAGGCCAGTGTTTTCCGTATATAAAGGGTTAGTGTCTTCCTTCCAAGTATTCATTTCACTCTCAATCCTAGCAGAAAGATGGATGAGCCAACACAGATCGAACTTCTTCGGATCAGAGCTTTACGAGGTGTCATACGACGGTTTTCTTCAGAGAAGCCGACGGACTACTCCCCCTCCTTTCGAGATAAAAGTCAAGATACTTGCTATATGTCAGAAGAAAGGACATTGGTTTATGAATGTCCACAACGTCAAAGCAAGACAGGTGTCAAAAGAAACAAAAGTCAAGATATCTGTTATGAGTGTCAAGAGAAAAGACATTGGTCTTCAGACTACCCTAAGAAACAACAGGAGCGGGAGGAGCAGAGGGTTTTAGAACAGAAAGAAGCGGTATCCTCCAAAAAGGAGGAACCCAGACACGTCAAGAAAGAGAAGAAAAGAAGACGGGAAGAAAATGAGGAAGAAGAAGAATAACCTGTGAAAAAGAAGAAATAAAAAAAAAAAAAACAGAGTGCGAAAAGACAAAGAAGAAGCTAATGAACTTTTTAAAGTGATTTGTTGTACATTGGGTTGTACATTGTACCAGTATATAACAGAAAGAAAACTTGTCTTTTGGTTTTGATTTTTATCATAAGGACCTACACTCACGCACTCACACACTCACGTCTATCGTGGGACATAAAAAGGGATTTTGAGTTTAATTGATTTTGGCAAACATTGAGTAATCTCTTTTTGAGATAGATGGGTGGCCCTGAAAAGGGCCGTTGGGTGTTTTGGTATTTTTTATTGTTTTTGTTTTTAAAAAAAAAAAATCAGGACGGAAGTAATGAGCTTTAACTGCCTTATCCCTTTGCCACGGCCATGGCTTTCTTCTTGACCTGCTCCTGTCGGTAATTTGGTAGAATTCACAAGTGTTGGTATCTCAGGTGTAGTAGGTATATGTCTTAAAGAAGTCTGATACAGTTGTTTCAGACTCCTTAACTCTGCCACAATATCTAAGAGTACCATCACCGTTTGATTTTCACTATCCTCCTTCTCTCCTAGACATTGTTTCTTCTCTACTTCTTCTTCTACATGTCTGTTGAATGAGAAAAGCATTTTCTGCTTCTTTCTGCTGTTGCAAAAATTTCTCCAATTCTTCTTTCTGTCTCTGTCTAAAATCCTCGACGTGTGGTAAGAAAGGAGAAGGCGGAGAAGGTGCTGGTACCGGAACAAATTCTTGTGAAGAAGAGAGAAAATCCACTAAATCCCAATTAAAATTGTTCTCTTCTGGAAGTAGGACCGTGTTTGCTTTATTAGCCGCTGATATGCCATCACTTCTCTTCTCCACGGCCGGTGCATCCCAATTCATCGTTTTCTTAGTTTCCGTCATGTTCTAACTCTGTCGCATTGATTCACTGCGCACAGACGCAAGCGCATCTGTATAGGGAATGTGACATCACAGGTAGCTCTCTTCGGATTGGAGGACAGACTCTGCACTGTGAATGAATTTTGTAATTCGTGTTTGGATTGGTGAAAGAACTCAATCCGTTTCGATCCGCTCTTCCACTATAAATAACAGCAGTTCACTTCATCCCCTTCACCTGTTCTTTTCACAAGATGTGAACTAACGTATAATCGTCTACCCTCCTATCGTCGATACTGTTTCACCCGGACTATCCCATGTATGTCAAATCATCATGGGCTATCACCCAGATAACTGATACAGCCCTTTGGAAACGAAGGATTTATGTGGAGAGGCAAGGCTGTCTGACGAGATCAGACGAAGTTTGAGGAAGAGAAGAAGATCCGTGCGATGCCTTCTATGTTAACTGAATGGTGTCAACAAAAAACCAAAGGCCCTTTTCAGGGCCACTCATATGTCTAGAAAAGATGTCTATTCTCTCTTGCCTAAAAAAGTTTTAGTCGATATTTTGTGTGATAGATTGATGTTCATCAATCTGTATTTGTGTTTTTTATATTAACTGTACAGGTTCTCGCTCCGCCAATCGTTATAGCTCTTTTTTACCTTCTGTCACTGTTTCGCCCGATTGAGGTCATCCCCTTGCAACATTGTTGCCAATGTCCATGACGTCACCCTGTTCCATTCCTATTGTCCCTATACAAATCCAACCGATGTTCAACTTTCCCTTGTCCGTATACAGTATCAACCTTTTGTGCGTATAAATCTTGTCCATAAACGATCCCAGTGGGTATTGTAATGGTAATTCTTATTGTCCGTAAAGTATCTCCCTTCACTACTGACAACAGAGTACGCACAATACAATTAAAACAATTATACTTAAGTCTGTGCAATGGTGTGAAAATGGACTTCCAGCTAGTTTGAGATATATTTGTTAATTTGTCCATCCGTTCTCTTAGCGATGTGGGTGGAACAGCGCTACTACATCGCTTCGTTAATTCATGTTGTAAGACGTTGACCCCCATCTTACATATAGGGTCCATGTCATACATTGCATAACTAAAGTAATGAATAGCCATTGGTGATATTTTAGTACGTCTTTTGACGATATTACTGAATTTCATTTCTTTTATGATTCCACCTAAAATATATTGCCTGGAATACAATAATTAATTAAGTATGTGACTTGAACCAAAGAGGTATTTATTTGGTAATATAGTATTCACGGTCAATTTTTGCAACGGATTGTTTCCAGACTTTATCGCAATTCCATCAAGATTTTAAAGTGATTCCAACGTAGCGAGAAGAAAATGTACAATTACATTATTACTTCATCCAACGAAGAAAATTAAACCAATAGCATAATAATCTGTACAGATATTTATTATATCCTATGCAATTATGTTTGTATACATCAGTCAGCGCAAAATCATATTACGATACATCCACACAGATTTGATTCTGAAGAAAAGTGAGTTTAACTCACGTTACAAAAATTGAAGTTTAGAGCAAGAACGATACATATATTTCATTGATAAGCGCAAATGTTTGAAAGCAAATTGACACAAGGGATATCATTATCGGGTTTCAACAACTTTTCTTCGAGTTCAAAATAAATCGAACGCGTCTTATCTAATTTTATGAATTTTATAGTTTGTTTTATAACCAGATATACTCAGATTTAGGGTTTGTGATTAGGAAAACATAATTCTCCAAGAGTTTTGTACTGATTTCATACAATATTACTTTTCCAGCAGATATTATGGAGCTGAAAGTATAATAAAATGTATAAATATGCATTGCGTTTCAGTGTCAACAACCACATAATTCGACAATGTAATAGTAACATACAGCTCTTGGGAGGCTCTACCTTACACGATAGTAATGCTGATCTCCCGCATGAAGACCTAAGACATGTCTTTGAAGTGTTATATATCAATGTGGTAGTATGCATTAATCCTGGTAACTTATGGCGGATACATTGGACATGTCACAATGTGACCTTGGTATCACCTCTTGACTACTGGAGAGCTTCCTTGTTAATTTAACTCTTCCACCTTGTTTGAAATACCAAGCCAGACCTGAAAAGATATAAAATGTTCTACTTATTTTTATATATCAATAAGATGTAGGTAAATTAGACGAAAATGTGCTAGATATAGTGTTTTATGTATGGCATTAAAGTTGCAAGCACAGGATAAAACATTAAACTTGGCATCGTGACTTTAAGAAATGTGAAGCAAATGGGCGTGTATTATAGACACTATTCACCCCAAACATATATGAGGTTTCTAAAAATATGTTTACCAGATTATGTTCAGCAATATACAGGCTATGTAATAAGGTACACTAATTATCATAAAGGTTAAGGCAATGTGGAGATGATGAAGTTTGATCATATGCCAGTATACCGGTAACGTATGTGACAATGTACTATATTAAAATATATTACCATAAGTACGCTGATTCATTATGGAACTAATGTTTGATATTTTAAGTGAATACAGATAATTTATTTGCTACTTAAATGTGAAATTCTGAGCCTCAAAACGTGTCAACAACGAAGGACATTTGCATATATGAGACATGTACCATGTACGTATTAAAATCAACTGTGCAAACTTAATTCCAATGACCTGTTCGAACATTTCCAGTGTATTTTAAAGACTGTTGAGTAAGACTGCTTAAGTAGGATGGTTCAATAGAATGTGATATCATCCGATGCTACAATATGGCACGCTTTCAAAGTACTGCATTATAATATATTACCATAATAAGCAAATTCATGATGGAAATGACATTTTAGGATATTTTAAGTGCACACAACTAGATTCGTTCCTTACAGATCAACTATAGGCACAATGAGATCCCCTGTGATGTACTTGACGTAAAATTATTCTCTCAAACATTCCAAAAATATATGGACACTTGATAAGTATGATATGTAGCCATTTTAAGGTCCGTTGTACAAAAATTAATTCAACGAGATGTTTGAACATTTCTAGTGAAGTATTCAGTGCGGTAGTAACAATTATTATTAGTAAGTAATAATGCATACAGTATGATTCGTTCATTAGAATGGGATATCAGCTTATGCGACAATGCTGCACTTTGTCCATCAATGTCTTAACCAAAAATAAACAATAGAAGGGAATGCATATTGTATTAGGCTTACTCCGTTTTTGTTTTTTTTCTTACACCCAAGGTGAATAAACCTGGGGGAAAGTACATTTTATCCATTTAACCGATATTTCTTTTGACATTTTTCATATTATTACAGTTTCAAATGGCTCAGTAGACGTGTTATGTCCTTCGTCCTTCTAGTTCGAAGATGGACATGCCATCACTAACTGGTTTGGCTTATGTACGTGAGTGGTTGATCAAGCCAATTTGAACTGTCTGTGGCACACTTGACATGAGATATTTTGTTTCGGTTTGCTTGAATAACAGAAGCTTTCCGCAGCTTGCGTTTCTACACTTCGTCTGCAATTCTCCTCCGTTCAGAGTCTGTAGCTCCAGTATGGACAAGACTCCGCCAAGTGGAGCGATTCTGTGTGAGATCTTCACAAGACTTAGAGTCAATGTTAAACTGTTTCAGGGATGACTTGAATGAATCTTTGAAGCGTTTCTTCTGACCACATGAGATTGCTCTTTTCCTTCAGCTCGCCATAGTTTCTTTGGTAGTCGCATTTCTGATGTGGTAACATGGTCTGCCACTCTCAGCTGTGATTTCATCGGCAGATTGTCGATTCTTGGAATGCCTGCCCGTGTGGGAACCTCAGTGTCTGAGACCATGTCATGTCATCGCATCCGCATCAGTTTCCTCAGGCAGGTGCGTGAAAATGATTCAGATTCTCAGTAAACAGTCCAGGTTTCGCAAGCATACAGCAGGGTCGTACTATTTTTATAAACAATTAATGAAAGCCATACAAGCAGATATGTATTACTTATGTAAGCACCCTATAAAAATATAACAAATTAACTGCTTGGACCAATAAAAATAGTATAACTGACCTCAAGGCAAAATATCAACACGAAAAATCTCTTCATGTGCTTTGAATAATAGCCTCATTCTGACTTTGACATAATGTTAAAAATATCCACAATTAAAATTGGAACATCCCGCAGCCATTTCTGACAGGATGCTGAATAACATAAGATTTATTTCTAGGAGAACTTATTACTTTGATGCTTTAGGTGTTTTGTCTTTGGCGGAGTGCACCACATCTATTACAACAGCAAAGGCATATGACACTCCGATTGCGACTTTGCTCCCATCGCCGCCATATTTATCCCACGTGAACAGAAAGTAGTTGAGAATATAGTTATCAATGGCGACGAATCACATCCGATCGAATCTTTCTCGACTTAACGGGAAAGAAACGAGGATATTCCGACTGCAAAACAATTACAGTAACTTCGTTGAATTGATCAGAACTTGGGGATTTTTCACTTGTTTTGAACCTTTGTTATAGGCCACTATGTATTAAAAAGATTACGAGAACCCAAAACTAAGCATGATAAGGAGTACATACGGTATGTTTTTAAATTTTTGCCACCTTTGGTGTCTTAAAAAATAAACAAAGCACAAGCAAACGAACGAGCAAACAGCTCAGCAAGGAAAGTGACAAGGAAGCCCTCATGAAAAAGCCATTGACTATGTCAAATGCAACATCTGAAAAACAGTAAACTGGACTGGGTCCCATGAAATGCATTCATCTCACATAGGTACACACACACACACACACACACACACACACACACACACACACACACACGCGCACTCGATGTTTCATGGTTTTGACCTTTTGACTCGTTTGAGGAAAAATATAAAATTGTGCCCAATATGACAAAATGTATTGAATATACAAAATCTTGTTTGCATTTGTCCTAATGAAATAGGCCTCATTTGTATAACTGCAAACAAATTTGATTATACATGGTTGTATATAGTTTATATTGAATATTAAGTTCATATTTTCAAGAAAGGGCTGCTTGCATGTGCCTAAATATATTCCACTATAAGAGAAACTTATGCATGTTTCTAATTTGCATGGCTGGGGGCTAGACTCATCAAAAGGAGAAAGGCGTTTACAGCACTTCAAGGTGAGAAGAAGACCACTCACGTGTCAAGTAAGCATGTAATAAGACTTGAGGGAAATAATTTGTTATATAACTGTGATATAAACGAGGACTGAAAATGTCAAAATGCGCAATGAAATTCATTAACCTTGGATACAAAATTATCATTTAATATATGTCCTCCGCTCCTTGCTGTCATCTTCAATGAAAGAACTCATGCATAATGCTAATTTCCTTCTCATCTCAGGTAACGCTTTCCATATTTTAAAGACTCTAAAACTGACAAAATTATTTAGAACACGTTCAAGTTTCGACAATTGCTTTTACCATTTTACATTTTAATCATCTCAACAGTGTGATTGTTTTATATCATGCTCCGCATTTTAGTTTATGCAGAAACAAACATTAGCTGACGTTTAAGGTACTGGATATTTCAGTAGCGAGAGAGAGAGAAAGCAGTTCGTTGAGTAAGTTCGGATCTATTCACAAATATATTTGATCAAGAGTTTGAATTAAAGAGTGCAAATACATTATTATTGGTGGGGCCCCGGGTGACCGAGTAGTTTAAGGCCCCAGTGGCCGCGTGGTCTACGGCCCTGGTTGGACGCATGGTCTCAGGCGCTCCCCTGTACAGATCATTCACACGAAAGCTCTGCCCGCGTGGGTGGAAGTCGTTGTTTTTCTTCCTGGGATTCTTCCCGCATTCTTCATCTGCTAAATATACTGGCGGCTATGCATAGTCTATTATGTGCTAAAAATGGAGCTAAACTCACCAAACTAAACCAACCAAATAATTTATTAATGGCTCCAACCATTTATCCATCCGTTCATGCATACACACCATCGGACAATAGCTTTCTCCAGAGCACACGGCATATGCTGTTAAACATATATTGGAATACTATTTTTGTTTACAAAGGTGTTCATACGACGTATATTTTGGCAGAGTTGGCAGCCGACCCTTCTGTCAGTTTTAATCAACCGTTGCATAACAGAGATTTCTATTTACTGCTAACCAATTCGATCGCTAGCTTGGCATATAACATTGCGTAATCGGGTTGCCGGGCAAGAATTTTTCCCATCCAGAGCACCACTATATAATAATAAAGTACATAAATGGAATTCTATAATTTCTACATTTTGATCCATTTTAAAAGAGCTCTTCACAATACACTTATCAGTCTAGTGTTAATAACTGGGAATTATTTCAAAGCGAGATACGCCGGGGTCAATTTTTTTAGATACTCGAGAGGTCAATTAGCAGAGAGATATGTCAATAATTGAGAATGTTAATAGTTTATACACCGTAGATTTAAACATTTTGTAAATATGACGACTAATGGAGAAGAAATATATTGCTTATGTGTAACAAAGTAAGACTGTAGTCAAAAAGACAAACTTACATATCGATCAATATTTATATCAGATATACCTTTTAAATTTTATGCATCATTGATTCAGTAATTGATTAATGTCACCAATATTACATATTTTCCTTGATAAATACAAACATTGAACAAATATCAGAAAAACTTGTCATCAGATAATTGCTAAGTTAAATAAGCAAGATGTCAAACAAAGATAGTGATCATGTGTGATCATGTATAATCTTTTAGTGGACTATTTTTATTTCCAGATATATAAAGGGAAAAATGCAATATTTGTAGACACACTTTAGTGTAAAATGTGTACCTTTCTATATCGTGGGAAAGAGGTGTTAATAATTTGCACTGTTCACAAAATGCGTTACATATTGTTTTTATAAACTATCCAAGGATATCTCTTTCCTAAGTCCCTCGTGACTGTACGTCAGGGCTCCAAGTAAAATTATATGAAACTTGTGAGAAAGCAAATGGTCATGGTTAGGATGTGTCCATTTGACTGGGTGTATTTGTTAGCATCGTGCACAGAGAACCAATTCAATTTGCATAGAACATAATGATAATATCTTGTAAAATCTCTCTACTTTCTTATTAAGAGAAGCATCGTATACATGATCTATTAAAGAGTAAACTTTTAAGACGATCTAAATAATTTGCTGCTAGGCTAGTGTTTGAAAAAAGTTCTACATGCCTTCTATCAAATCTCCATTTTTGCTGCTACCAATGCGACGACAGCGATACATTTAAACTTATTTTATGTTAGCCTTCTACTCTGTACATTTACGTTATTTTCCAGAAATTTTGTTCAGTAGGGATGTTAATTCTATTAAATACGGTATTTAATATTCCGCCACACAAAGGCTGGCTCGGTAGCTTGTAAATCATTTAGTTGTTTGTGCCCATTTAGTAAATATTACATGGATTCTTTTTTCATGTCTCAGTATAAGTGCGCTTGGTCCTTGTCATAAGAATGGATGATTTTTTTAGATGTATAATGTTATAGATGCTTTACAAACCCATGGCTTGGAAACGTACTGAGGAAGACGGAGATCTCCTGTATACAAAATGTGTTATAGTAAGCAATGAGTGATGTCAGAAACGAACTTCGACACAAAGTCAAGATGATCCAAGATCGCACTGACAGTTCAGTAAGAGGCTTACAGGAACTACTTGTCAACTCTAAAGCGACAAATTGGTGACACTGTCATCCTGTGCAACATCTAGAATTCATTTATCTTGCCCAGGAAATTGTGTTGTCTGTGTCGTTATCTTACCCAAGAAACTGTGTTGTCTGTGTCGTTATCTTGCCCAAGAAATTGTGTTGTCTGTGTCGTTATCTTGTCCGAGAAACTGTGTATATAAACTTGCATAATTTTCCCCACCTAACCCCCACCTCCAGAGTATCGTTTCTATTTGGAACCCTATTGAAAATGAATCTTTCAGACCCTGTGTTCATTTTGGGAGGACAAGGAATCTCAGATAATTACATGTCATTGGGATTTATACACATTTCCTCGTTCGTTAAATGTGTCATCTAATTCAAAAGAAGCTACAACAAAGAAAACGAAAAAGATTAGACTTACAAAAAATAATAGCCAGCATGCAAAAATTTGTAGCTGACCGAACTGAGGTGTGTATATTGATGTCACCTGGAAAAAATGTTCTGATTGGCTACATGTATATCATGCGAGTCACGTATCCTCGTGCGTTATTGAACACAAGTCAAAATATTACAAAATGTAGTGTTTTAAATAAAGATGAGTTTCATTTACTTACTTATAGGCAATATTAAATTAAAAATGATGTATGTATCTTTATGTTTGCTAAACTCAGCGTAGTATGGACCAAACAAATATGCTGCGTAATCCTTAGTATTCATGTCCCATGAAGCTAGCACATAGTATTCATGTCCCATGAAGCTAGCACATAGTATTCATGTCCCATGAAGCTAGCACAGTGCTTTTGGGGATTCTACCTCTGGTATTAAAACAACTACTGCCAGTCTATAAAGGAAAACCCTGTTAAACATTAACTAATTTAAAACTACTGCTGTGGAATCTTTTATACTGTATAGTTCTGATGCAAAGCCAGATACAAAATGAATCAGTACAAAAATGCTGCGCTTTCGGCAATAATTTCTTGGTGTTTTTCTTTTTTATATATTAAAGATATGCTTTATTGGCTCTGTGAATTGCTGTGTCAATTGGAAAACTTCGGAATAAATCGTACATTTGGGAGACGGTCCATAGTCATTGATCTCCAAAGCATTTTTGGTGAGTTGTAAAGCTTTTCAATATTCGTGCGCTCTTCTAATTCATTTCGGAGAGAATTAAGTGCGCCGGTTTTGAAAGCATATTTTCTGCGATGTAGTATTATCATATTGTATGTTTTGTCCGTTTATTCCTGATATTAGTTTAACAGAGCGCATCTTTGCAATATTTTGCAAAACAAAAACAGAAAAGGTAACATAAATACTGCAGGTAGCTCGTATCACAAGATGTTTTGTATTTGACATGGAAAACCAAAAAACCAAAACCCAAAAACCTAAAACCAAACCAAAAATCCAAAGCAAAACACCAAATCTAAACCCAAAGACACAGACATAGAAGCAAAGAAGCAAAATTTCAAATCTCGTCCTACTATATATACAACAATCAAACAATTGGAGAATCCGAGGATGGTTGGTCTGCCAAAGCAATTGTTTCCGATATCTTGGGAGCGGTACAGAACACAATCGCTGCAAATCAGAATGTCCACCCAAACGTTCGTATTTTGTATCTTGCATACACGTGGTCTTGGTTGCAGTGAAAGAATGGTAAAATCGACAACAGAACAGATAGAATCTGATATAAACAAAGGATACTTCACAAATAATAACCACATATCAGGATAGAGTAAATATACTTAGAAAAAATTTATAACATATAAATTAAATGTTGTACGAAGGCAAGCAATTAAGCTACCTGAAGAAATATCGATGCTAATAATAAACAGAAATGTGACATTTGATGAACAAACAAGAAACGCTACGACCATAACTGACAAATGTTATGAAATGATTGAAAGGAAGGAGAGAGTCTCTACACGGGGTTAAAGTAATTTTCGCTACAACAGGAAATATAATTAAGGCTTGTGTCAATGATGTAGCAGTCATCAATTCGAAAATAGTATCTAAGACAAATAAAGCTGAAATGTGAAATGTGTGTAAAGACTGAAGTTTAGAAAGTACGTCTGCAGAGATACATATCGTAACAAGAAAGATAGAAAAAAGTGAGAACAAATTGCAATCGGATGAGGGGCTGATACAATTTTTAAAGAAAACGGTGTAACAATAGTTGTTTTACGTATGGCGTTTTCAGCTGAAGCTCTGTCTCTAGCAAATTTGGCAACATAATTAGTAGGTGGGGAGGTGAAGCGAGTGTTGGAAGTGTTACATAAAGAGGCAAAATACTATTTGTTCACTGTCAAAATTTAAAACTATTTCATAAATATTGCAAAAACATTTTTAGCCGTTAGCAAATAAAGAGGACGCGGATATGACTGGAATTTGTGACAGTGTTGTACGTTGGTTGCTGAAGACTGCCAGCAATACTTTTTCTTCCTTTTGTTGAACGTGGTTGTTTTTACTGTTTTGTCATTAATTGATTCGTTATTTACATTTTTGTTTGGAGCTGACAACAAAAAACCTATTAGAAGTTCTCAACATGTATGGAATAGTAAACTATACCAGTTCCTGTAGTCATTGGTATAAATATCAATTAGTGCTTGTCATTTCATTTAAAATATTGGTTTGTATCTTACTTGTTGTTTCTAAATTTGACGTTGTTCACACTTCGTCATTATCATGTGTCATTTTAAAATCCGAATATTGGGTACCACTTGTCTTCTCTTTATCCTCTACAATGACTTCCCACACTTTCACAGGCTGTTCATCAGCCTTTGGAAAACCGGTTGCTGCTACTATGGAGGTCATAGCATGGTTGAATCGCTACTTAAACGAGTCACTGGATCTCTGTAAATCGTTCTATTTAACACATTTTAATAACCATTCCACTAGGTAACAAAACGTATACCGTAACCACCAACAACATATCCCTATTTCACTTTTGAATCTCTCGCGTGTTGTTTGTAACATTACCCTAATATTTTCATCTCTGTTGTACGTTTGCTCACCTGCAGTTAATTTGCTAGATTAGATTTTAACAGTGTTTGATACTGCGGAAAGCAAACGTGTAATAGATGTATTGTTTTGCACCTGTGCACCTAATATGACGTTTGCATAAGACCTCTGTATTTACCACGTCAAATACTTGATATATTCCTTCTTCATACTGTGCTGTTTAATGGTCGTTCTATCTACTATCTAGGCTGATGATGTTTATTTTCATATTATCGTCACTAAATATCACCTGTAAATTTGCCTCTTTTTCTAAAACGTTGCAGTACATTCGCTTTCGAATGCTTTCTTGAGAGCATTGGAATAGAAAATTTTTATTGGAATGTTTGTTTATCCACAGAGTTTGGCAGAATTATGTAAAATAAATAAAGAAGACGAAATGTACACATTGAAATGTTGAATAATTAAGTTTACACGTGAACAAGTTAAAACCTGTAAAACCACGTGACATTCAAACGCAGATTCGCAAGGTATTCATAATGTTAAATTTCTGAATTGTTCCATCATCTCCATTTCTATAAATTATGCCCATTCTTGGACAAATTAATGCGTGCTACATCAAGATAACGGAATAGAAAAGGGGTAATGTTATATCAGTTACGTATCAATGAACCAGAGCTGCTAAAATAGTTGCGAAATGTTTTCTGACATTCAGTCTGTCTGGATCAGTTATAGCCAATCCAGCAGGGTATTGCCACTCCTCACTCCACCAACCCTTGATAAACGTTCCACTGAAAGTCAACTCAGAGTTCCGCTTTTCGACTTATTCAGGATTTGTCGTAATGACACAGCTATGGAATTACATACATGCTTAAAATTTAACATTATGATTTTATTTTTAAATTAAAAGTCAGTAATGTAGATGGCAACTTTGTATCAATAAAATGTACATTGGTCAGTTAAAATGATTCTGGAGCAGAATTATTTATGTTGTAGGGGTGAGAATTTGCTGTCACAATAAAGCTTGCTTCTCTTGTTTTTATGTGCATTAACACAAAGTCAAAGTTGCAATTGCTACAGGGATTATTTCGTTCCTTCTTGACTATGCCTTGTTGAAACGTGCTTAACTGTTTGGTGGCAGTACCTCCTTAACCTGTAAAACCGAACTGTCGACTCCAAAACTTCGTTGAGGACGGAACTAGTTCCCATGTACCTGGTCCTATTTATGAATCTACTGTTTCCAGAAGCCACACAACCATTTCACACCAACTGCAATGTACATCTTACATGTAAGATGAGGTCACTACTCGAGTATGGGTTTCAGTCAAATCAATTATGTATGAAGTCTAAATATGAGTTTCCGATGACTTAGCAGAAACCCCAACGTCTGATTGGGGAATTTTACAGTCGGTCAAAAAGTCAGTCCCTGCGGAAATGTCTGGCTTGTACTAGTATGACCAATTCCTTAGACTACAGTCAGCTATCGAAATAAAATTAAATTAATTTGGCTAAATGTCCGTGTGTGATTATGATTATGAACAGATAATTTCCCATACAAATATCTGATATCGTCCCCGCACCTAGCTGAAGAGATAATCGAGTTTATGCCTTTTTCAGTCCGTCTACAGCACAAGGTACTTTTGAACGTGTACTTAGTATAAAGATTTAAAAGGAGTATGCAACCTACCATTATTTTCTTTTTCATTTAATCCTTAATATGTTTGGTCAAGACCCTTACTATGCCATTTAACTAGTCTTATTTCACAACATTTTTGGCTGGCAGTGAGAGTCAGTAAGATAAAAGATGATGGATTTTATACCTTTATTAACATCGACTAATATTCGAATCATATCTGAATATATTCGGCTATTATTTTAAAATGAAAATATGATATTGATTTCAGCTCTACTTTGGAGTATATCTTTTTATGTCAGAAATCATGCAATGAACACTTTTAACCTCTGTCGTTAATACTAATAGTTTTGAGTCCATTTTGAATTCATGCTTATCGCCTTTCTGGTAAATACTGCATGTAAAACAAAGTACCTTCGTATCATGTATATGTGTTATGGGAACCAATAAATAGAAAATCAAATTAGTGTTCTTCTTTGTACAGACCGTTCTTCGTATCATGTTCATATTAATGTTTAAAACAACACCAATGTGCGCTACAGTCAATGGAAATGGGAGTAGTTTTGTTTTAAAACGATACGAGTGACCTAGCTTAAGCACATTTGTGTGTAAGATAGCACCAATTGTTTCTAGGAGCCATGTCCGTGTGGGTATTTTTTATAGAAAATATGAATGTTCTACCTTGGGAGTAATATTTTAGTGTAAAAAATATTAATGGTCTACCGCGTGGGTATGTTTTTGTTATAGGAAATATGAACTGTCCATTTATGTTCTTGCATAGGGATACGAAATTTATGGGGGGGGGGTCTCAAGAAAGGACTACCTGGTTTCATCTGATTTAATCATGTAAACTCGCCATTTAGCTTCATATCGACGCAACCATTATACATACAAGCGAAGGATTGTTAAAAGAAAGCATGAAATGAGGGCCTGCGGTGGAACCCGAAAGGACATGATACACGAATGTTATTATGTGCAAGTAAAATGGTTATGAATAATTTGAATGTTTCTATAAATTATTATGCCTGGTTCCAAAGTATTTGTTTAGTCCAAAAAGTCAAGGAACACTTTGTAATATAGATTATTTCCTCTCAAATTAAGCCTGAACACAGTCGCAAACTCTGATGATAGATTCCCAATAGCTGATGCAAAACAAAAATGAATACTTTTTACCAGATCCGCTATATAACAAACATACATTTGACCTAAAAAAAATAGATTTCCAACGGAAAAAAACAACTAACTCCTAAGTAAGGTCAGGCATTGTACTCAAATTGCAGTAAATACCTTGTTTATTTCTTACAACAAGACAAAAGTCATGTAGGCAAAAAAATGCAACCCTCAATTACGGACAAATATTAAGCATGCACGATAGATATACATAACAAGATGTGCATGCAGATTACTTTGATGGGATGCAATGATGTATTTTGTTCACTAATAAAAAGAAACTCATTGTTCAGCACTCAGATATTAAAACCATTGTAATATCACCGTATTACTAGAAACACGGATAACTGTAGAAGCATCACACTAATGACTGTGATAATATTGATTGAAATACATTACGGTATAAACTGACACGAGACAGAGTTAGAACATGCATGCTAAATGCATTCCTGGTTATTAAAAACTAGATCAAATGATGTATAAGATGCAGTACTATGTAGTTTGATTTCTTTAATTCGTAGTTTAGAAGGGCTCATTTTACCGATATTTGTTCATCGTTTATCAGTGACGTACTAGTATTCACTCGAGCTTCAGATGATGTGTTATCAATGGATCAGTTGATGACTTTCATCTTACTGTATGCTGATGAGGATGACGCTGTCTTTGCAAAAGATAACAATGCTCAGCAAAGAATGTAAAATGATTTCGAAATTTATTGATGTAATTAGAATTTTAAAATAAATGTCAGGAGACGACTGTAATGGTTTTAAGTGTATCAAAGCCAATGCCTAGCATTACGATGATGTTCTGTTAGAAAATGTAGTGTCAGTTACGTGTTTGGGAATGGGCTATAAGAAAGGTCTTTGGCATAGGACACTGAACACATATGTGGTCAAGACAATTTAGTTATATTTTAATTTATGTAACTTATTTCCCCAAATAGTTTTACCAATGAATGAAAATGCGAACTCTTTGATGCTCTTGTGTTGGATCCATTGAGGTACGGCTTAGAAATTTGGGTATTTCACTAAGCGAGTAATGTTGACAAATCGATACCAAATTATGTGGAAGAATTCTGGCAATTAAACATCGACAAATTTAAAGGCATTGTATGGTAAATCGTGGAGCTCCTCGATGAGGAATAAGGAAAATACGTACCTAAAGTATTTGATTACAGTCTTCTCAATGGAAATAGTTTATCATGTTGTGTCTATGCGATGTTTAAAACTGATGCCAATAATTCCAACACACGCCATAAAATGTAAATGGGCTTCTCAGATTAAAACTCTGTTGAATAATATGGGATTTATCATCTGTATTGGTGTTAATATGATAGTATGGTCCCATTTGCTCCAGTAGGAGAACAACATCTTGATCAATATAAAAAAAAGTTCTCATTGGTTTATGACCAAAAATTAGCAAAGTAGACTTTGTTTCCTTTTTTTTTTTTGAATAACGCACAACTTGCTTTAGATAATATCTGTATATTAAGAGCAGCTCGATATACAAATGTGTTATCCAGATTCGCAACTGTCTCATAATTTCAGAATAGAAACATGCCGATAAGAAGAAGTAACCACAGACGAATGCTAATGTAACAGATGCAATCTGAGAGGAACTGAAAACGAATCTCACGTTTTAATTGTTATTTCATTTTATATGGATTTGGCACTAAAGTACTTTACTAGATATTTTTGACCATTGCCGAATAATGAAATGTTTTATAACATGGTTATGCCAGAATGAGGAAAGGTTTAACAAAGGTTTGCCAGAAAAAAACAAAGAAAACAGTCCTTCAACAGTAAGGATTCATTAAGAAAATTGATATATTTTGCAGATCAAGAAATGTCGCAATAAAACTGAGACTTTCTTGAAAAGGATGATTAGTATTTACATAAGTTACGACAGCAGGTTGAAATAGTTATGTATATACTAAGGTTTATTTTTCTAATTTAGTTTGCTTTAACTTAGAGATATGTAAGTCGAACAATTTCCTCACACTTGATATCAGTTGTAATCTACAATATAACTGGTGAATAAATACATTTTCTGTTATGCTATAATTACATATGACAACATTCCTTGCACAAAGCATTTGAATCACAGAGGATGCAATTTGTTCAGATTTAGAACACTATGTAGAATCAAATGTAAAAAATATGTGTACGTTGGTCTCAGATTAAATCATATAACAGTATCATTTGTATCAGCAAGCAAGTTGCACCTGGCAATCGTATGTATGTATGTATGTATGTATGTATGTATGTATGTATGTATGTATGTATATATGTATGTATGTACATTATAGAGGAAATGAAGAAAACATCATAATTACGAATTCATATTATGGAAGCCTCATTTTCTGGAGAGCATGCTCAAGAACATCTATATCATGCTGTCGTTATAGCGCGTGCGGAACGTGACGACAACTTCCGGTTGGGGTTAATGAATCAAATGCTCTATGGTAGTCAGTAACATGTGTTTACCTGGACCTACGTGCTCTAAACTTGGCCTTGTATTTCCTTGTTGATTGTTGAGAAACTGAGCCAAAGCAAAGTGAGCTTTATCAATTCAGTAATATTTATGAACTAAATTTCGCATGGCATTTATAGCGAGCTTGATCTATCAAGAAGGTGACTATTCATTTACATTTTAGTGAAGAATTCTCAAGAAAAGAGACAAAATACCACAAAATACCACTTAGATTCTTTGTAGCATGCGTGCTTCTGTTAAACAAATTAGATGAAATAAAATATCACCAATCCATCTCGACCAAACAGATTTAAAAATTCTTAACATTTGCTCCGCTGGAAGTTGGAAAATACTGAGAGTGGACCTTGTATTAATATCTTACACGGGTCATACTTCACTTTAAATATCTAGTCCCTACAGCTAAGCTATGTACGGGATATCTACGTTTCTTGAGCCGATGTAGAGTAATATTTCACGAGTGAAGAGGAAATATTGTATTGTCAATTATATTTCCGCATATCTACTTAAAAAACGTTGTATCATTCAATCATATATTTTTAAAGGCAAAGGCCGTCTATTTTCTCCATTTTCTACCAGTCCAAGTAACAACTGCATTAACAAATTTTACAATTACAAATAACACATCGTGCTTCAGACTGTGTATTTTGTCCAAATAATGTTGTATTCGAACAAAAATGATGACATTGTTATTTTTGTTAACACATTTCATGCGAGGATTGATACTGCTGCGGCCTCAAACCATAACAGTTCGATTGTATTTGCCAGACGACAGAGCGTAAAATCTTTAAACAAACGATTTTAATAATTGTGAGTTTACCTGTAAGGAATTCCAATCATCATTTTATATATTTCTACATTCAAACATTTTTTTGTGGCCTTGGCAATCTTGCAGCCTAACTCTGTGTTAGACGCTGTATCAAATTTTCGATGGTCACTTGATTTCGGTTTGCAATCAGTCCTAATTAACCCCCATTTCAAAATACTTTTGTGGCGAGAGTTAAAATTGATACACAAAATGTCGCATTTCTTTGTTTAGTTAAGATTTTATTTCTAAACAAAGGCGTACAGTTTGCCGTACAGTGTTAGAGGTATAAAATACTGTATGGGTGACGCATAGCAACATGTCATGTTAAGTTCAGTCACTTACAGGTTCTTTGATTCATTTACAGAACTAATCATAAAAAGATTAATACTTGATGTTTAATTTTAGTTGTCTGGTGTTTATTTTCTATGCACTTATTGATTACATAAACGTAAACTATAGTGGGTATATATGTGAAACATTTTAAAGTATGTTCATCATGACGGAGAGAAAGAGAGAGCGAGCAGAAGAAAACTCAAATCGACCAAATATATTGAATTACAGGTTTGAGCAAAATATGTAAAGGCATATATATTTAATAAATGGGAAAAGGGGTTGCAGACGTGATATCACTGCTGTGGCGACAAAAGTTGAATCGACACTGTGGTGATATCATTCCCATCCACCCCATATTTTTCACTATCGCCCTATGATATGATGTTATGTGGGTTTTGTTTTTCTTTTTTTAATATATAATATTAAAATATTCGCCATTCATGAGGATTTCACTTGATCTAGAATTACATTTAATCTTTGCTTTTAGCTCACGGTTTTGTTTAGAAAGAAAAGATTTACAAGATGTTCTACTTAATGCCGCACAATTTCTTGCCTGACCTTTTTTTTCATTATGATTAAAATGATCGCTTGTACAAATGACGCATGGGGCTGTGCATATAATTGCACACTTTATGCATTCCTTTAAAAAAAGGTAATTACATAACATTACATTATATAATATATCTAACGTACAATTTATATCTTTATTGCATAATACATATACAAGGCACGATTAAGATGGTGTCGCTCATTTACTTTTTATTAATTTTGTTCCCTCAGTTTGATGCATGTTTATTAAAGCCAAAGAAATCAAATTTTCATTTCATTTGCAATGAAAATATTTTTCAGCATAACTGCAGTATCTTCACATTAAAGTGTGCTTTTTACTGAACTACTGTGTATTCATACGTATTGAATGTTATGCGAAATTCTCTTGTATAGCGGCATTATTTTTAGATGTGGCTATAAGAGAAAATACGAAGCAGTGATGGATAATGTACATGAAAATGGTTCAAAATAGTAGTATAATGAAGGTCCTTTCTGACCCCACAACACAACGATTGCCACCAAAAGAAAGACGCGTCAAGTTGTCGTATCCTGTTGCCGCAGTTAGGTTTGGGTCCACCTCGTTTACATCGTGGGGGCAGTACAGTCCTCTTAATTCTACTGTGCTTCTCTACTTGGAAGTTTACTTTTTAGAATTCCAGCCGAACGTCTTGGTATTCTTGTTTACACAGCAAACTCTAAAAGTCTATTGTTTCTCTAACTGGAAATTTACTTTCGTTGGTTCACATAAAAATGGACACTTACTTTTGGTCTACTGATTTGCCCTGCTTCAAGCGTATCAATGATCATGTCTTGTTTTTCGTCGTGTGAGATTGCTGCTGCTTTGCTGATTACAGCTTTCACCTGGCTTAGCAACGGCACAGTAACATCCCGCTGAAACTCTAGTTCACACATTTTTGTTCTGCATGCACACGCGCTGCTTACAAGGCATTTCATGATTTCGAAGTTGTCATGTGAGGATTTTACTCGTACGAACGTCATAGTATACCATGATCGTATAATAAAAGATGATAACCTGGAGATAAACTAGTCGAGTCGGTACATATCGGGGATTTCTTTAGCGTCATGGTTGAAAACCAAAAAATCATGTTTGATCGGAGTCGCCTCGTAGCACGCGCGCTTGAACACCACTGCAAAGATCACGAGCGATCGAATCGATGTCGGGTTTGTAAAGGCAGGAAAACAGCACGAAACGCGCTGTGTTGCGTGCATCTGATATACTTCGGGACGCCATAATACCACTGCTCGAGGTATATCGCGTTACATTATTTTGTTCCATGATAACAAAAATTACTCCGCGATGTTTGTCATATTTTCCCGATCGATTTTGATATGCCAAATACAACTATGGTGTGCAGGTCTATTGCTTCCGCTTGGGTGATTTCATCCGGACAGACTATCGTAAACATACTGCCACCAACCGCATATTTAAAATTAGCAAGGGTTTGTTACTTGTCCTTCCCAGGATTTAGGGTGTAGAACCACGCGGTCATCTTTCATGCCGTGGTTCAACAGTGTCAGGATCCAGATCCAGTGCCTGACTGAGTTTGCGATACATTAATTACAACTGCGTGACTGTACTGGTAATACCGAACGGATCAATAAATGGTGACTGGATGCGTGTGTATCATCCGGGTCTTATATGCAAAACTACTGCAGCAAGTTGTCGATCTCTGCCATGATGAAATCGTGCAACGACGATTTGCCTTTGAGTTTTTCAAACTCTGTCCGGAGTAAACGTCATGAGGACCCAAGCTTGAATTATTCCAGAATCTGATCAAAAGTGATTACCTTCATCAATGATTACTCCAGCCGCGGGATGTTATGTAAAAACGTAAGATGAACACAGTTCTGTGAGACCGCCAAAGTAAATTTCTAATTAAAGATAGCCTTTCAGAATTTGTGCGTAAACAACAATAATAAGTCTCTTGACAGGGGCCCTGAAAAGCAAACTTTCAATTAGAGAAGCACAGTCGTATTAACAAAGCCGTACTTCCAACACCATGGAAACGACGTGGACCTGAACCCGATTGAGACCACAGGAGAGCCCTATCAGCGCTAGTTAATACGTCTTTCTTTGGTCAAAATCATGATCAGAGCCACCTACTTTTTGTGTTGCGAGGTCAGAAGGGTCCTTTATAAAACTATTCCAACTTATCAGTTTTAAGGCGTAAAACCAACCATTGAATGTCATCTTTATGTGCATTACCATCAGTTTCTATCATTCTCATCCTTCTACCAAATAGAGTCGTGCACTTTATGCCATCAGTCACAAAACAAAATCCGCAAGTGGTGTGGTGTGGAGAAAGTGTTCCTAAATCTCTTTTTTTTTTCTGGCAGATCTCTTTGGTGTATTGTGCCACTGGAGCAGAGATTGCAAATTAGTGTTTGCATCAAGGAGACAAGTAACTGTAAAAACTTTTACTCATTTGCATTCGTTATTTTTATCCCAGTTATCCAGTGAAATATACTACCGATAGTAACAACAACAACGGTAGCCTCGCGGCCAGCACCAGTCACCAAAACAATGTTTTCAGTCACATAATCAACTGCATCAAACATTTGGAAAATCATGCTCCTTTGACATTGAGTGACTCCTCTGCAGCCAGAACCATGAAAATATGAATACCTAATTTTATTTAGCAGAATCGAGTGAGATTTCTTTGGATGTGTTCTCCAAAATTAGTTTATATTATTTGCCAAAGAAACTCAAGCCATACAAATGGACTTTGAATCTCATTGGCTTGTAGCTTTGGTAGAAATCATTCATCCTGCAGAAACCTTCATTATCAACGAAGCTCAAAACATTTTGATCATCGACATTCTGAACACATAAGCTCTAGAACAGTTGGACAAACATGATCCTTTCCTTTACGAATAAAAACAAAGCATCACCAGCCAATCCTCAATTGACTACCTATACCACGAGATTTCACGTAGGCTTTTAATGTAATGCTTAACATCTGGTCGAAACGATTGCGGCTTATTGTAATGATCAGATTGGCAAAAATCTATAGAAAACTCGCAAATGTAAATCATATAATTGTTCATCGTCTTAAAATAATAATAATAATAATAATAATAATAATAATAATAATAATAATAATAATGAGGACTTTGTATAGCGCCTAATCTTTAGAAGCTCTAAGCGCTTTACAACATTTGACAAAAACTTTAAAAAAAACAAACATATAATGATATGATTACAAACATAAAAACAAACACCACGAAAATAGAAACAGAAAATATGCTGTAAATATTTAAGGCAAGGATACATTATTAGGTCTTTAAGTCTGTTCTTGCAGTTGAAATAGGTGAGTTTTAAGAGCGCTCTTGAATGAGATCACTGTGTCTTTGTGTCTAAGTGCAGTGGGCAATTCGTTCCACGTTGCTGGGCCCTGGTATGCAAAAGGGCGTTGTCCATATGATTTCATCTTCATAGTGGGAATGATGAGAATACGAGTGTCAGAAGAGGAGCGTAAGCATCTTGCAGGTGTGTACACATGGGTGAGGTCAGATAGGTATGTTGGACTGGAGCCCGTCAGTGAAACGTAGCACAGAGAACAAATTTTGTGTTTAATTCTGGATCGTATGGATAGCCAGTGTAGGGTACAGAGCAGGGGGAGGCGTGCTCTGATCGTGGTACTCTAAGGATGATTCGAGAAGCTGTATTTTGAACTTTTTGAAGTTTCTGAAGTAGATATTGAGACGAACCAGACAGAATTGAGTTACAATAGTCCAGTCTTGAAAGTACTAAGGAACACACAAGTGTTTTAATGGCATCAACTGAAAGATACTTGCGAATGGAGCTGATGCGTCTCAGCTCAAGATATGCAACCTTGCATATGTTCATGACATGTTGGTGCAATGAGAGAGTACTGTCAAGAGTAACACCTAGGTTTCGTACTGACTGTGTGAATTTAATGTTGGTGTTGCTGATATTTATTGTCTGAGGTAAGGATGTGAATGAGAAAGTCTTTGTGTTGTAATCAGGATGGCTTCAGTTTTATCATCATTCATCTGCAGCTTGTTACATGTCATCCATGATTTCACATCGGAAATGCACCTCTCTACGCCTTGGATGGTAGCTTCAACTTCAGCTGAATGGCTAGATTTGTATATTTGGGTGTCATCAGCATACAATTGGTGAGACACTGGATGATGATCGATGACACTTGAGAGTGGCTGAGTGTATAGAATGAAGAGAACAGGTCCAAGAACAGACCCCTGTGGAACACCACAGCATAGTTCAACTGGGCTGGAGTGTTTTCCATTTGCGGACACAATTTGTGTCCTGTTGACCAAGTAGGACTTGAACCATAGTAAGGCCGTATCATGAATACCAAATACATGCTGGAGACGGTGAAGTAATATATCATGGTCTATAGTGTCAAATGCTGCAGACAAGTCAAGGAGAGTGAGGACTGTAATCTTTCCGCCATCCAAAGCAGAGAGAAAGTCATTGACTACTTTCAGAAGAGTAGTTTCAGTACTGTGGCAAGGGCAATATGCAGACTGTACATTGCTAAAAAGACTGTTTGAATTCAGATGAAATACAAGTTGGGATAGAACAACTTTTTCTAAGATTTTTGACATGAATGGGAGATTAGAAACTGGACGGTAGTTCTTTAAATCATTATGGTCGAGTGTTGGTTTCTTCAGCAGAGGCTTTACAATGGCAGTTTTGTAAAATGATAGGAATTCCCCAGATGAGAGAGAGGTATTAATAACATCAGTTAGTGAAGGAAATATTGGATCCAAGCACTCTAGCAGCAGTGACGTCGGAATCGGATCCAGTTCACATGACTTTGGTGCACTTTTCATCACGATTGTACGTACTAAATCCATAGAGACAGGTTCAAATGCTGCTAACGGTTGCCGCTGAAATTCTGTATCGCAACTGTATGGTGACGACGAGTCAACTGAAATTGTGTTGTCAAGTTTATCTCTGATGGTTTATACTTTGTCACGGAAGAAATTTGCAAACAGGTCCGGAAGGTCGACTAGAGAGAAGGTAGCTGGAAGTGGTGTACATTTGTTCCTTGACATTAGTTTGTTATTAATCTCAAATAGCTCTTTGCAGCTGGAACTTTCCGTGATCTTAGTACTGTAGTGGGCTGATGTCGCTGCATGGACTATGTTTGTGACATTCTTCTTAGCGGCATCATAGATCTGCTTATGAATAGTGAGTCTGGTGGAAAGCCAAAGCCTCTCAGCTTTACGGCGGTCTCTTTTAGCAGTGCGAAGCTGGTCCCTAACACTGCTATACCACGGAGAACACTTTTGAATTGCTACTCTGCACTTGGTTGCTGGGGCATGTTTGTCGAGCAATGAACGCAGGCAGTTATCAAATTGTTCTGCTGTAGTGGGTAAGCTAGTTGTTAGGTTTGCTTGGATGTCATGCATTAGTTTGGTTCTGTTTATCATACGGAGGTTTCTCTTAGTAGCGAATAAAGGTGGAGGGTTAGGGACTGATACGTCAAGATGGCATATAATGCAGAGGTGATCTGATGAAAGTTCGTGGGACACCAGGGAGGAGTGAAGAATATTATCATCAGGTCTGTAAAATCCATTAGAATAAAATCACTTACTTTCTGTCACGGTTTGTTTTCCATTCTGGGTTTATACCTATGAAAAATATTCAAAACAAAGATCAATTGTACAGGTATTATCGCTATCCTGTCGAATTGAACGAAGGACTTAAATAATTGTTCAGAACTCCGGTGTGGCCGAGCACAGCGTGGTGGGAAGTATGGTCGCTCCGTTTCTAAAAGTCATTTCCTACAAAATGGATCGTGCTATACGAGGAAAGTTGAAACAGATAAATTTCACCGTGAATTTGTACATCCTCATTACCTATTTGTAAGTAAATCGTTCTTTCCAAAGTGTAAATATTAGTATTAATGGCGATCTTGGACCTAGGTGTAGATCGACAGCAGGAAGAGTGCAACATTGACTCGAGGAAAATAATTCAAAATGAATTCGTTAACAACCAAAGTCGAGAAGAAACTTTCATTAAAGCACGAGATTATGTTGCTTCATCCTGAAAAATATCTTTTGTTCGCAGAGACATCCCTTTAAATTTGCTTCCGACATCTTGGTAAGACATTACCTATTCCTCTACGCCATAGCAAGGTAGAGGCATACCTGGAAAATATCTGGATGGGCGGTAAACAAAACCCAAAATACAAACAAACAAACAAGAAAACACATATGGATGCTTCCGTCGTATGGAAACATGACACGTAGGATGTCTTCAGCGACACAGCGTAGACATAACCTGGCGATCCTCACAATGTTGGATTAAACGACCGTCGAAAGAATATCAAACAAGGACGCAGTTTTGAAATGATGCGTCTTTTGCAATTGTACATGTGCTTGCTAGACACGTTTATGTTAGTTTAGCGGATATATGCATGAGATTGAATCGAAGTACCGTGTTTTAGTTGATGTTATAGTAGTTCCAGCAGCAGCAGTAACAATAGGACAAGTCAGCATGTAATAGACGTAGATTCTTTTTTTTGTTATTGTTGATGATGTTGTTGATGAAACGATATTGACGGTATCAATATTAAAAGTAGTAGTATTAGTTGTGGAAACAATAACAAAAGTGATAATAGTTGTCGTAGTAACCTTAGTATGAAAAACAAAAGAAAAATTAAAAGCATGCAGTATTAGTAGTAGTAGTATTACATGTAGAAGTGGTGGAATGGTAATAATAGTATTACATGTAACAGTGTGGAATGGTAGTAGTAGTAGTAGTAGTAGTAGTAGTAGTAGTTTAAGTAGTGGAAGTATGATAGTAGTAGTATTACATGTAGCAGTGGTGGTATGGTATCAATAATAGTATTGCATATAGCAGATGTACCATGATAGAAGTATTAGTTGTAGCAGTATTAAATGTTGCAATGGTGGTATGGTAGTAATAGTAGTAGTAGTAGTACATGTTGCAGTGGTAGTAGTAATAATAGTAGTAGTTGTATTAGTAGTAGAAGTAGTACTAGTAAATGTATCAGTGGAAGTATGGTATTATTAGTAGTATTACACGTAGCAATGGTGGTATGATAAAAGTAGTAGTTGCTGTACATGTAGCAGTGGTGGTATGGTAGTAGTAGTAGAAGTAGTAGTAGTAATGGTAGTATTACATGTAGCAGCAGAAGTATGGTAGCAGTAATAGTATTACGTGAAAATACCGAATAAACATTTTGTTACGATGGCATATACTTGTGTTACGATTTTGGCGATGTGTACCAAACCTAGAACTTTTTCAACCGTAAAAGGTGTCTCAGATCGAATAGAAAACAAAGCTAGTCATCGGAATACAATGCTAAATAATTTTATAAGGTGAGTCTCGTATCTAAAACCTCATTTTCATATGGTACAATCAATAATGTTTCTAGTCTGCAACTTCTGGATTCTGCAAAACTAAACAAGACGATCTTGACAAGCTACAATTAATGTTGGTGAAAAGACAATGGTTTCCAAATTACATGAGCTGCAAGGAAAACACAAGTCACATTATTTAAAGCTAGTTTTGGGACGCAAAATGCAATTATTTGGTAAATCGATTTATAAAATGAGTAAAACGTTCCTTCAGCATACATGCAATCTTATCGTTGTGTGCCATTATTTCATGTGGCACTTTCTCTTAAATCAGTTCCATTTAATCTGGCTTTTTTCTTCTTAGTTCGTAAAACAATTCAAGCAGTATTTCCATGTGTTTCTATCAGTCGTATATCATGTCTTTACTAAAATGGATTTGAGGTTAGCTTATGTTTAACTTTGTCGAGTGCGTGCCTAAAGCAATTCCATATGCAGCAGTTTCAACCTCGAAATTGTTTTGAGAATGTTTCTGTACTCTTCACCAAAGATGACTTGATAAAACCATTTACTATTATAAATTGGTATCCGTCAATTTTGGCATCCCTGCAATGTTTTAAGTTGTAAGACAATTATCTTGATTTCTCCATGGACAGTTTACTGCAAGCCGCAATATGATTGATATTACCAGTTTCTCATCATTCCTTCTTTAGGAGTAATTCAGAAGCTTATTTGCCATGGAATATCCCATGAAATATGTTCAGCATTTCATTTTGTCTGGCTGAAAAATTATCGTGCTCATTCACCTTTGTTATTGCGATAGTTGGAATCCCTCGGCGTGATACTCAGGATCCTTGCTGGATCAAGATATATTACAAAATATCTCTCCAAGTCACGAGGCTCATTATTTAAAATGATACAAAATTGATCCACTCATCTGGTCGTCAGTTGTGGTGTTTTTAGAGTATATTTATAGCCCAAAAATTGAGCATTTGATTTACTTTCAGCGTTTCCTTAAGGCGGCAATGTATTAGTGAATTGCATTCGTAGACATTCATAACTACAATACGTAAAAGAACCCTTTCAATAATTTACCATAAAATAAACCTCAAAACAACTTCATACAGATTATACAGTACACCTGCTCATAAAAGACTTAATTTAAAATACGCTATTATTGGTTTTACATATTTAACCTATTAGCCTATAAAGGGCACATATCTGAAACGAACACGTGTCTGGGTACATGTCTATGAAGGACAAATATCTATTATCTTTCATGCACATTCTTATTGTATTCGGTTCTTTTCTGACTACGTTTGGATCATTAGAGATAAAGTCAAAGACGGCGCGTGCTACAACTAAACTCTGCTTAAATTTTCTTCCAATATATTTCATTAATATAAAGATAATGCTCGCAATTTTAATTAAACTTATCATTAATGCGGATCAATTTCATTCTATAATTACTTCGTGTTAACTCAGAAAACATCATTGGTTCAGAGAGAAAATGACACCTTCAAATCATCTAAGAGAATTGATCAAGTCATCTTAATTGGTAGATAGTAATATTTCTTTAAGTACCAAGAACAAACGCAGTCAGTTATTAGCCTTGCTTGTAAGTTTTAAAAACTGTCAATAGATGAAAATATTTGCAGAATGACAGGCAAAGGAATATTAATTACTTATTAAGCGTACACAATTTTAATTGTGCTATAAAAAAGTTCTCAATCCCTTAATTTTCTTTAAATTCTCTTCATCATAGCACTCATGGCTTCCTTGAAGAGTAACAGTGACCGTAATCAATTGTCAATAGGTAAATGCTTAAACATCATCGCTAGGTGGCGCGACTTGCAATTTTGGACCTGTGAAGATGATTTATCATTAATGCTGATCTTGCTCGTTTTGATTTCGTCTAAGATCCTGTATTGCATGCAACTTTTTGATCAATTTGATAATGGTTGAAGAGTGTGTCTGGAACAATTGCTTTATTTATTGTATAAAATGTCCTTGTTGGTCAGGGTTTGTAATGGATTGAAATCCCAATCATTTTCACGGCGGCATTTAGGTCTCCATTGAAATTAACACTTGAGGTCATCCTTTGAGGAAACTTCCACCATTTTAAATACAGTGTTTACATTGTCAAACTCATAAAAATAGCTTACTTTTCATAAAAAAGGTTAAATTTGAATTATACACTGCACTTGTACACGATATGATAGACATTCTTTGTGTATACCTTCTGGTGCCAGAATAGACATTATTTGTTTTCCTAAGCGGAAGAGTAGATTCCTGTGAATGGCGATATTTACGCAGCAATGGTACTTTTGTACTGCAATAAGTCATATAATACTGTCATTGGGGCTTCATTTCTTCAATATTTTTTCACGTGCAATCTTATAAACTGAAATATTTGCATAAAGCCATACCGTTAGATTGGACTTTAAAGGCTGCCATTTATCAGCTGAAATTGTATGCGTTCCGGAGGCGAAAGCTCATTAATGAGTTCGTATTATTATAGGATGGAAGTTCGACAGAGAAATCATTTTGGTGTCAGTATCCATATTCATGCATGCGTGCGTCAGTCCACAAACTACATCAGAGTTCAGTATGAAAGCTTTTAGATTAAGCTCCATGTCAAAGATTTTTCTCTACAAGCTAAATAAAAACCGGGCTTGACAAAGATGGGATTCCTTATTAGATCTTGAAGGACTTCTGTCATCAATAATGACAGAGAGGTACTAGGCATAATTATCCTGCCTACAAATATATCACAAGATAGCTACCTGTAATATGTGAATTAATCTGTATAGTTGTCAGCAATTCTGCTATGCTGCTCTTTTGTAGACTGCATATAGCCAGCTTCGACAGGTGGAATCTATATCAGACAAAGGGTTGTTTATGCAGCCATGATGCACCCTCGTTTGATCTTATTCTTTGGTCAGATTGGGGTTTAATTACTTTTCTGGCGGTGGTAATGGATGTGTCGTAATAACTTTTACCAAATTAGATCTATCATTAAAATGCTCACACATGTTCCTAAAGTCTTAAGAAAGGCGTTTTGTATAATATTAAACGGTGCAGAAGTCGAATCAAGACTTCTCAAAGTACATTTAGCGTGTCTAAATTTATATAGTACAAGTTGTACTGACTCGCATACGATATGACCAGATGTGTAGCACCCCTTTCTCGCATTAGTCACTATTCCCGTTTGCAGCAACAAATGGTTTGCACGATAATTCTTGGAAAAGCAAACTAGTAGTGTATACACTGCAAAAACTAAAACGAATCAGTGGACTTAAATTTATGTTGTAAGCATTAATGTCTTCAGCGTTAGATTTAATTATGTACTGCGAGCGCTAAAACGTCTGTCTCAAAGTTTTCATAATACATTGCAAACACTAAGACATCTTGTTTTATATATATATATATATATATATATATATATATATAACAACATATATATATATATATATACTATATATATATTATATATATATATATATATATATATATATATATATATATATATATATATATATATATACATTTAATTGGTATTATTTGTTGGCTTTTTACTGATTACATGTTATATAAATTTGTATGTAGTACTTCACCTTGTCCATAATCAAGTTCTCCGTGTATCTGACCAGGGACATTTATTTTGTAAACAACAAGATACATAGCTAATAATTCTCTGTGAGTGTTTCATTTGGGAGAAGTGATTTTTTATTCACTGGAGATGCAAAGTGCTCATAAATAATTTTTTAGGAGAGAAATCTTAATTTGGTATTATAGTGAATTCAAGCAATGACATTTATAGACTATATTATTAAGATAGATCAAAAGACTATTAGTACATTATCACACTCCAGGCCATTGGCACATTACCATGTCATATGTCAGGTGGGATAAACATGTTTACTAAATATTAGTTCCGGATACATCCTTGATTCTGATCCTAGAATTGTGTTTACAGTTTGATGGAAATTTCCATTAAGATGATAGAGTAGTGGAGATGTATACAAGATTGTTTATAATTTATAGGTTTCTTGATATGAACTTTTGGCTCTCATCTTGGTTCTCAAATTGTGTCTTAGGTGTCTATATGAAGGTTGATCATATTGGCTCATTAATAGTTTTCGGAATAAATCATTTTTGGAATTATTATGAATTCATTCGGGGATATCTTTGTATGATATTATTGTGGTACATAAAAACTATTGGCATATAGGCTACTGGCACACCAGCACTGTTAAAAATGGAATTCATTCGTAACACCGCTGGAACTCATTCGGACTAATCTATACTTTTGGACTTGTGATAGAACTTTTAGGACTATTTGTGATTTAATTCATAATATTGTAAGTTCTTTAAAAATTTTCATTTTGTATTCTATGGAAATAAATTATTTGTTGAATGTTACAAAAACTTATTGGTTTTCGCTCTTTCTGTTGCTAAGTTTAATACTATAGCGTCGTAGCTATCTGTGTCAGGGGTGTTGATACTAAATTGCAAGCACTAAAAATCCAGTATCAGTGGATTTTAATATTTCTTGCAAAAACTAAAACATCTGCATCAGGGAATTTAATAATATGCAGCAACCACTAGCAATCCCTTGTTACTGGATCTGAATATTTACTGCAACCTGTACAACATCAGTATCAGTGGATTTGATTATACACTGCAAGCATTAAAACTCCTTGTTTCAGTGGATTTCAATATTTACTGCAACCTGTACAACATCAGTATCAGTTGAGTTGACCATCCAATGCAATCACGAAAATTCACGTCTAAGGGTATTTGATTATTTACTACAAGCACTAAATATCCAGTATCAGTGGTTTTAAAAACATACTACAAACAGTAACACCGCTGTATCAAGGAATTTGATCAATATAGTACAAGCACTAAAACCTCCATGTCAGTGAATCTGAGTATTTACAGCAACCTCTAAAATGTATCATTGAATCTGAATATGTTTTGCAACACTAAAACGTTTATATCGGGGGATTTGATTATATAATGTAAACACTAAAGCGTCTATATCAGTAGATTTGGTTATATACTGCAACCTCTAAAACGTACGTATCAATTTACTCAATTATATTCTGCAAAACAAACAAACGTCTCTTTTCTCTATCTGTCTGAATGCTGCGCATGAAGCATGCGCGAACCCGCTTCATTGGGGTTACTCATTAGGTCTTGATTATTCGTTCTGCATTAATTAATTCAAAACTTACCATGAAACGTTACAAAACTTCCAGCAATTTATAATTTTCTTTCAAGAAAGGACACTTTCTTATGTGCATTTTCAATTAAGACGTTCCAAAAGAACTTAACATATTTGAGTTCGCAGGTAAAATCAGAAACGTATTCCAGTCCAAAACTGGACGAACAGCAATGACTTCATATTCCTTGCATTGAAAACGTGTAATGCATGATGGACGTTTTGACCACGGGTGTAATCAAGGTCAAGCACTTTATCAGGTTCCTCATGCTGTAATCTCTAAAACGTCAAAATGAAATTACTTCATAATGGGCGTAAGGTTTGATGTTCATCCCTCCCAAGTATGCTATGTCGCAAGCAACCCCTTTAGACACCACCTTGCAGCTTTCCAATTAGGCAAATAATGTAACGCAGGATTCATTCATAGATATCTATATCTCATTTAAGCAGTAGCATACAATTGCAAATGCACGCATCTGAACTTACGTGTCCCAACCTGCAACAAATATCTTCGAGCTCCTTCGTGGTTGCATAAACTACAATTGCTCATAGCCCCTTGGGTTAACATCAGCAACTTGTGTCTAAGCGAGACATATGAAAGTGTACTTGTGTAACAGTTGCCTGCGAGGGATAACAATGCTAGATTGGAAATTTAACCCTGGTAACCCATTATTATACGGAGTTCTTGCAATGAAAACGTGATACTGACAACCTAATCCAGAATCAAATCTGCTCTGAATGTATCTAAATGAACCATCAAAATTTGCCTGCAAAATAATTAGGTTATGAGTATATTTTATTGCAATTGGTTGATGCAGTTGGTTCACGGATGTTAGTCGTTCCTCATATATAAATGATTTACAAGCATTTAATGCCGAAAAAGACATAAAAAGACAAACACAAAATCATGTGCTTCATACAGTGTACGTAAAGGCTCAAAACATCCCGTACCGTTGCAATGAGTAGAGGTATTATAACAGAGCTGGACAACTAATTGAAATTTATAAAGTGATATCTTGCTTGGCGTGGGATTGCTGTATATCGCGTACAAGAAAAACAAAACATGACTGACAGCCATTCAAATGCTAGCCCTATTATATATCTATGTTTTTGAAGTAAGCGTGAATGAGATGGCTAGGCCGCCAACTGCCCTATTGAAATCTTGCTACTGAAGTACTGTGGTACTCACAAATCTAACACACAAGTTGTACATGATGGTATCTGCATTCCATCACGGATGTATATGTGCAAGGTCAGCAAAATGAATACATGAAAAGATAATTAGACCTGTACATAGTTTTTGGTTCATGAAGCATTCTCTGGAGCAGCTGGCTAACACTTACATGATGGCTGGCGCGATGAGACAATGACACATTTTGAAAACGTACAACATAAGTTTCTGATAAAGGGCATCAAAACATTCGAATATATGGATATATTTCACCGAGTTCAGGAAACACCTTTATCACGAAAATACGTTTTATTTAGGTCTATTTGACTCATTCATATCATATGACTGTTATCAGTATGCACATAATGTGATGATGCTTTAAACTTTAGATGACCTTCGGAAATATAACTTGCAAATTGATACATTAATGTTTTGTGACATCTTAGATAAATTTAGGAGCGTATTTATGCAATAATACAAACTTGACCCAGCACATGGGGTTTAGCCGATGTGGAGTTAGAACTTTTGACCAATTATGACATGTTTTAATGACCTAGAGTTAGATTTTGGCATGTTTAATGACTTAGAGGGGGATTAGGTGTGGTACGAGCAAAAGAAATTAATGAATTCCATGCAAGCAAAGATGGAAAGATAAATGTTATGTCAAATACGATGAAAGAAAACCACAAACATATGCAAATTGTATCAACAATATTTATGGTTGGGCCATGAGCTAATAAATGGTTGTAAATAACTTTAGTTGGCAAATGATGAGCTACTTAGATAGGTAGAATAAAATCTGTAAGAAATGCATAAGGTCAATAGCAATGACGTGTGTATGGTAGAAATATATTTTGAGATTCCAGACAGATCTTTATAGTCATTAGAAAGCTATCGGCTAGATCCAGGGGAATTAATTCCAGATTAACATTATTTATGTCCCTTGCTTCAAAATGAAAATGATTTATGTCCCTTATCTTCAAATCAAAATGATTTATGTCTCTTGTTTGATTGATGAATAGAGAGGTGCAAAAACAACTGTTCCAAAACTATTAAGAACCCTGCAAAACAAACAAAACATATGTGGTACGTCCAAGAAACTTACAACTTTGTGTATTGTTTGGTTTGATACTGAAACATATACAAAGACTTATTGTGTTTAAACAAAACCTCTGACTGAAATTGTGCATGCATTATTCCTGATGCAGATATCCGTGTCCAGTTCAGTGTGTGTGTGTGTGTGTGTGTGTGTGTGTATATATATATATATATATATATATATATATATATATATATATATATATATATATATATATATATATATATATATGGATAGATAGATTGATCAACGTTTTGTTCCAAATGATATATAAATGTTTTCTCATTCCTTTGTCTATTTGTCAATACTACATAATGTTGTACAATGTACAAGCCACATGATCTCTATTTGATGCCATTAAAATGTATATAAGAAACGTAAGAAATACGCATCGTTTTATAGAAATATGGCCACCTCTGAATTCTTCAAAATATCCGACCTGACGGAAAAGGAGATGCGCTTTTAGAAAAGGTATTTCTATGTGCGTGACCTATGGATGATTTGAACTCGAGATCTCAAGGCCTTTTTCAGGTCACCGTTCACGTATAGCTAAAGTCTACATTTTTATTAAAAATCTTGAGGATAAGCATAATTTTCCTGATCTCTGTTTCTAAGAGGTGAACTCCGTATTTTCTCTTTTCATTAGTCATACGTTTGATTGAATAGTCAGTAGCCCATCCTAAACACAAGAAGAAAAACATTGTTCTTCTAATAAAACATTCGATTTCAGAGCTCATTGGGATGTTGCTATACGAGTTTCAGTAATCAACTTCAGGTTTTATGAAATAGGAATGGCACTTTTGCTACAGAATAAGAACTATAGATATAATGCATACTGTGATACAAGGGTGCCTGTCAGTACAATATAGAATTTGTGTTTATATCCTATTGTTATATACTAAGATGAATCAACAGCTGTGTCATGGGAAATGATATACTTTTCTGGAATGCGCAGATTGACACTTTGATCTACCGTCTTGTCCTTTTGACCCAATGAGAGTTGTGTTTTTTGTCCGCCGTACATATTTGATCGATTCTGGATGACTTTTGTGACATGATATGACGTTTTATTTCCCAGTCTTGTCACTTCGATCATTGTAAACTTGGTCATTGAACCAAAGAATAGATTTTTCTATTCGACAGATTATCGTTTTCTTGACCTTAAGCCATAATCTTCTTGAATTGATACACGAAATCATTCTAATAACATTTGGGAATAATGTAAAGAAATCATAGCTGGAAAAAGTAACTAACTTTTCCCTAGGAGATTTAACAGAAACAGGATGTGGATACATTTTAAGGTATAAATATAGGGGTTTACTAACAATAATGGCCTAAAGGCAATACTCCACAAAGAATGGCATGTATGCATGTCAAGGTATATGTATCAAAGACAAAGTTCAGGTGCTCACATTCGTCCTTCGCGTGTACGACACAGCAGTGTATTTTGAAAACTTCTGACTTTGATTCCACATATAAAAATTCAAGGATTTCAAGCAATAACAGGTGGTGTGATGCTCGTCAACTGTGCATTTTCTTTTCAAGGCTATTCGTCAAAGCTAAATCCCTATAGACGAAAAGAGTATATTTTCTGCATTTCCTGATACCAATGATCATGATTACAGTAAATCTATCCCCATGATTATTAGCTTGCTTTCTTAAACATTGGTAAGTCTACTTAAACGATTACGTTACGTTCAAACAAAATAATCAAATAAACTATTGTTTTATTGTTTGTTTTTTAATATAGCTGTTTTTGCTAGTGGATGTTATATACAAATGAATACCTATAGCTTAAATACTTTCCACTTTGGTAATTCTTGTAATATGGTTTTTATCCCCTTGGGGCTACAATCTGAAAATCAGAGTAGAGAGTAAGCAGTTTTCATTAGTTGATATTATTGTTATCTTTGCTGTTGCTGCTTTGATGTGTACCTGGGGCATCAGCTAGTTATTCATTTCGTTGCCCTGTGTGTCTAGAAAATAAAGCCCTTGCTATTCCGTGTTTAACTGTTACTGTGAAATTTGCATTCTGACTGTTAGAATCTATGCAAGAATGCATATTTGTACGTATTATGTATATTTAGTTTCCGTGAGCTGAGGCGAAGGCGAGGACTATCACTATCCCATATTTTTAATTGGAAGGGAACAATTTGCATCCACATTTGAAATACTCATTCACCTACGTGTTCCGACAATTATGCCATGATGATTTATTATGCAACTTTTTAGTTTAGGACATATTTTACGGCATTTCTACTACATATTTTATAGCATTTTTCCCAAAGTGTCTAGTTTATGCAGCATATATTGTCTTATTTTCGCAGTAAGCATGAATAATTTCAGAGACCTGGAACTCGAATTATTTCCAGGGACAGATATTGTGCAAAAATTAATGTAGTGTATGTCTCCGATAAAACAAGTGGGTTTTTGTCCATCCTTTTGCCATTCCGTCCATGAAATTGCTTGTCAAACATGCGATTGTTTTAGGTTTGGTTTTCTTTTTGTTAAAAATATTCAGCGGTGGATAATTTTGATTATTTTAGGGGCAGAGGGTTTTCGAGATAATATGCACCATGCAATGTATGTATTGTGTGTGTCTGTGTGTTGCGTATTTAATCTGCATTTGCTCAAAACCTTTGAATGAAGACATAATACATAATACATAATGAAGACATAATACAGACTGAATACTCAACCAGAGCAGCCTCGACATTATATGTTAAGCCAGAAAAACCAAAAATTGGTTTTGAAAAAAAGTTGACTGTTTTCCATACTCAAGAGGAAACAAACTGTCAAACATGCCAAACAGCGCAACATATTTGAACAAGAAAATAGTTCCCATCCTACGATTTGATTCTTGAGTCTATATTAACTAAACAACGGGGACATTAAATATATTCAGTCTAAACAAAATACATTGTTAACTGATGTAGCTTTCAGTTATGTTTGTAAACAAAACTGAATCAATTGTTACGAGTCTATGCTCTTAAAATAAGTAACAGAAAAGAGCGAAAGACAACAAGCTTTGTACAATTTAGCAAATAATTTTATTTCCCTAGAATACAAAGTAAAAACGAGAAACAACGAACATACGGTATTGCGAATTAAATCCCAAAAGAATCCAAGAATTACAGATACAAGTCCTAATAATTTAAAGTCCTGAATAAAATTCAGTAAAAGTCCCGAAAAAACCCAAAACTGAAGGCGATGACTTGTCTGTTATAGCTTATGAAGTGCTGTGTCAACAGTCTTTTGTTGAATTACAGTAATATAATTCCAGGATTAATTTCAGTATTTTGAATGACAAGAATGACAAATCCTCACAATTACAACATTATATAGTTATATACTTGACCTCTGGTCACATTTAGCATTTTCTAAAACAAAAACGTTACCTACAGGAAAATAACCTTCTAGAGTCAACCCGATGTTTACAACATCAAACCATAACCTGTAAAATTCACTTAGGAAAGTCCAAAACCCTAACCCAAATAAACATATTTACTTCTTCTATTAATAATAATTCTGATATTAAGCTCATAAACATAGATAATAATTTAGCTATGTAGTACTATAGTTTTGGTTTTAATATTTCTCAAAGGAATTGCCTCTGGGAACCTTGTTGACGCACACATAATGGTCAACAAGTATTGGTTGCCTGACTTGATCTTAGGTAAGGGACCAACACAATCTACCATTATTCTGCTAAATGGTTCGTCAAATGCAGGAACTGGTTACAGCTGAGCCTTAGGTATCTTCTGATTGGGTTTTCCTGCCATTACAAGTATGACAAAATCTACAGTATTTACAAACATCACTTTTGATTTTTGGCCAATAAAAGTGAGTCAAGATCTTGTGATAAGTTTTATTTATCCCTTAATGTCCAGCCAGAGGAGTTTCATGGGCCAAACTAAGTATTTCCTGTCTGTAAGATTTTGGAACTACAATTTGATAGTTCACTGACCACTTGTCACCAGCAGGTACCTCGGGAGGTCTCCATTTCTCATAAGAATTTCATTTTTAATGAAATAACAGACAGGTACTTCAGTGGCTTCAGTTTCACTAATGGCCCTCTGAAACAAACAGGAGATCTCAGGATCTTTTTCCTGTTCAACGACAAGTGATTGTCGTTTGTCACCCTGATTAGGTAAAAGAGAATGAGTAGTTAAAAGAGGATCACTGTGATCAATACCTTTTGATTGATCCAAACAAGGAATGAAAGTGATCTCATCAAAAGCCTGGCCAATACATGTGACAGCTAAAGGAATATTTTCCTTATCAAAATCATTCTCAAGAGCTTTCTTTGACATAGCTCTACTAACTGCACGAGCTGGGTATAATTCAGGATATTCGTTTTCAATTGGATCAACTTTCTGATCCAAAGAAGGCTTGTCAGTTACAAGTGGATTGACCACAACCTTGTCTCCAGCTAGATCGTTGCCTAGTTACAAACGAATGCCCTGAACGGGTAAGAAGACACTATTCCGACTGTCACAGGTCCTGAAACTAAGTTTGACGACAAATTTACACAATGGAGATGAACATTAACAAAGCCGCACTCTACTCCCTGAATGAGAACACTCTCATTAGAAGAAGACTTCTCAGAAAAAGGCAAAGTACCTGATAATAAAAGACTCTGAGAAGCTCCTGTCTCCCTTAAAATTTTACTAGAGATATGATTGGCCAAATCACCCAAGAGTGATTTCAAACTTTCAGGGACTTTTTTTTAAAGCGATGAAAATATTTGTCTACTTCTTTTTCTCTGAAAGTGGGCACTAACCTAATATTCTTTGTAATATCTAAACTTGAATTTGTATGCGGAGTGTGAATGTGCTTGTCATTTGCCAGCTCTATTTCTTTTAACTTAATTTGAAATTCCCTTTCATCCTTCTCTTTTTGCAATTGCATCTGTCTCTCTTTCTCTCTCTCTCTCCTGCCTCTCTCTTTCCTCTTTCTCAAATTGTAACTTCATTTGTTTATCTTTCTCCCTCTCCTATGTCTCTCTCTCTCCTCTTTCTCAAATTGCAACTGCAGTTGTGTCTCTTCTTTCTGTAAATGAATTTGTTCTTTCTGTAACTGCATTTGTTCTTTAACTTTTTTCAATTGCAGCTGCATTTGTTTCTCCTCTTTATCTTTCTGATGTTCCATCTTCTTTACCTCTAATTCCATCTTGTATTTTAATTTTAATTCCTTTACAGTTATATCAGTCTGATGCAGACTTAATGATCGAACCCAAAACAATTTTATCAAAAACATTCTTTTCTACCAAACACTGGATCAAAATGTTTTTTATTTGTTGCTTCGTTAAGGAAGATTTTGCCTCAGAAAGATCATATTTTCTGGCAAGTTCAAGCAATTCATCTTTTTTCAAACTATCCAACTACTCCTGAGTAGGACTAGAAAGAAAAGTGTCCACGTTTGATGATATTGTGAAAAATCCTGTTGATTTCACTAAAGATTTCAAACAAAATGTGAAATAGTACTTGGGATTTAAAATATTCTGAAAACTAGGGGAAATTAAATTTAAACAAAAAACAATTTTCTGAAATATTTTATCCAAAATTCATATATTCCGGACGAGAACCCCAATTTTCTTTGTTACGTGACTAGGCTCGTACAAAGTAAAAAAGAAAAGCGTGAAGCCAACAAGCTTTGTAAATTTTTAACAAAATAATTTGTTTCCCTACAAAACAAGGTAAAAATATGAAAAAGGACTTACGGTTTGTGAATCTAATCCAAAAATTAATCCTAGAATACAAAAATATAAGTCCTATCACAAAAAAATTTCTAAATGAATCAAAGTTCTAATCCCGATGAAGTTCCAATATGGAAGGCAATGACGTCAGATGAGGTCGTTGTACTGATGTCAACAGTTCCTCGTTGAATCACAATTTATAATGTTCCAGTTTAGAATTCCAGAATAAATTTCCAATAAATGTCTTTGTCTAAGAATTTTGATGAAGAAGAGCACTTGTATGTTTTCCAGAGTGAATAAATTATTTTAAATAAAAAAACTAACTCGAACTGGTCACCACACAAAATACCTCTGAGCTCTGAAGGTATTAATTTACGACTGACTGAAAACACTAAAAACGTCTGTTTTAACCCTCAATTTTAGATCACATGGTGGAGTCACGTGGTCACTTAGATTGAACAACGCAGTAAAATAATATATCAATTAGCACGTAGGCTAGCATAGCCTTAGCTAAGAATCAATGATTCCCACAGTGGAAATGAATTTTAAAACTGGGTCAGCTAAAAATATAATGTAGCAACAAACTGTGTTTATCAGGTCAAAACAGAAAACTGAATTTTCTAGAAAAAAGTCAAATCCAGTGAATAAAGTTATCATTACAATAACGTAATGAAATAAAAATAAAATAAAAAAGAAATTCAAAACTAACACACAAGCAATTAAATGACATATATGTAACAGATTATACAAATGACTACTGTGGCATAAATTAAATAAGAAAATGCAGGGTACCAGAATTAACCAACCAAGTAGAAGCCAAAAGAGAAAGCAGAATGAACTGCATAGCTGAGTAAAACTGTAAGCAACGCACATACGTGTCATGTGAGATCATAGTGTCGGAATCACACATGACGAATATTGAAATGTGTCGTTTAGGCCTTTTGCCTGTAGATGAAAATAGCGATGCAGATGCACCAACGGAAACTACTGAGCATCCATTATTTGTGCTAATTCCATGAAAGCTCTATTGAGGATATCATATTATCGAGAAAGAGAGACAAACAAGTTATATTTTGGTATGTACCTATGCCACTTACCACTTGTATCATCTTTTCCCGTTCAGAACTTATCGACATCTTATGTTGCAAGATGATACGGACAGTATGGAATGGTTGTACCAGATCTTTGACAATAAATATGTAAACTGTACAATGGCATATGGAATGGTTGTACCAGATCTTTGACAATAAATATGTAAACTGTACAATGGCATATGGAATGGTTGTACCAGATCTTTGACAATAAATATGTAAACTGTACAATGGCATATGGAATGGTTGTACCAGATCTTTGACAATAAATATGTAAACTGTACAATGGCATATGGAATGGTTGTACCAGATCTTTGACAATAAATATGTAAACTGTACAATGGCAGTACCAGTATTTTGTAAAACAATATACAGATTGTAAAGGTCAGAGCCAAATTTTCTTCAAAAAGTCGATTAAAAAAACTGTTCAAAGATAAGTTAGCCTTCTACAAATAAGTCTACCCAGCCTTAACGATGATAACATTACGTTTTCTAAAGGTCTTGGACTGCCTTCCTGTATGATCAAAACATTGAACATAGCTTTATTGTGTCCAACTGTAACAGAAACTGACTTATGTATGGAATAATTCCCCCATATGAATCAACATCATCAGTGTCGGTAATAACATGGATTTTTCCTCTGCTACATTAAAATAAGTTTTAGAAAGATTAAGTCTATTCAAGTATTATTTTAATGAGACATCTATATAAGCAAATATATGAGGACTCATAATTTTAACACTTTTATAAAGGTACGGACCTTGAAGGTATCTTTGACTTTTAAAACAAAATCTTGTATGCAGTTGTCAACCTTTTGGGAAAATTAACCTTGTAACCCTCATTTTGATTAACCTTTATAGCCGCATGAAAATGATAGATAAGTCCAAAAGAGTTTGTTTGGATAGCGTTGCCAGATAAGCAGACTCATCCGATTTTAAATGTTTTAAAAGAATAGGTGAAAACCCGATATAGGCACAAACACAGGTGTCACTGATCTGTGTGATGCCGCGTTATATGCTACTAAGTTAGCGTTCCCTCTCAGCACCGCGAAGGGTTAAGTTTTAAGATGACCTTGATTCAGACCAGACTTAACAGTTGTTCAGATCCAATGCCGATGAACTAAGCCAAAGAATTCATATCTGCACGCGAAAGAAGGATACGTTTTCTCGTTAATTTCTAATTAGAGCGCGTATATCTTAAGTAGCCTCCCCAAACCATGTGAATAATCAGAACAAGTCAGCAGAAACATATAAGTAACAGGTATAACAACAATAAATAATAGATAAATAAATAAATAAATAAAAATAATATAATAAAATAGGGGGAAAAAAGGAATTTAAAATAAGCAAACACACCCTCCCCCATTCCTACCCTCTTCTAAGGAACTATATGGTATTATGAAGTAATTCTATTTCATCCTGTCATCACCTGATGGGACCTGAGGATGGGTCGACATAGTTGGATTCTCTTTGTACTACTGTAAAAGACCCATACACCGCAAGAGAGCGCCCCTGATGATATTAATATGGCAATAGCGAATACAGTTTTGTAGGCAATGGCCCTGCGGTGGCTCCGATTCGTGGTAAAACTGTATCTACTCCACTTTAGTACCTACACTCATCTTGTGTAATATCCATTCATTATTATCCGCACGAGATTGTAATCACTTATATACGTTTCGGATTGATTTTATCTCAAGCCTCTCGGGTCATGTTTTGAAGCGCCTTTATACATGTAGAGCCATATAATATCTCGCATGCAAATCTTAATATTGGGGATTCAATTAACGAAGGCAAACTGTCTGTATTGGTACATATGGTGCTATCCATCAGGTACTATCATTCTTCTAGTACACAGTATCAACATCCTCGAAGCGGAATTTATTATTTAAAAAATCGTTACATATTTCTACACCATCTACAATGACCTATACGAGTAAAATTGTTCATGAAAACACGCCTAGAAATGGTGATAGCGGGTTTTATCCCATGCCTACCCCATGTGTTTGAAGCACTATTATTTAAGCAATCTACCGTTCAAGGAATAGCGGAATGGGGACATGAAGGCAGTTTAAACAATTGTAAATATTCATTGTTTGACTGTCTGGTAATTGGAATAACGTTTCCTGTCCAACACCTTCTTTGTCGCGAGTCCGGCACGCAGAGAAACGAGCCATGTTCGGCAAATTGTTGTCAAACTTTCAGGACCTGGCCACTACAGGGTTATCGATTTTAAATAACGTTGGATTTTGATTTGTGGGTTTAACACCATTTTTCAGGACATGATAAGCTATATATGACGACCATTATACATTTCATGGAGAAGAAGCACCAATCCCCGGGAAGCTACTGGCAAACTTTCCCACATACCCTCTGAGCTGAGATTTGACCCGGCGCACACAGGAAAGATGTAAGTAATCTGTATTTCGAGCTCTGTAGGCTATTCGGACACCAAGACTTTTGAGTTTTGAAACAGGAAATGTCGTATTAAAGCTATATTGAAGGATGTAAGATTATAAATATCCATGTTTACTTTCTATCTCAAATTGATGTTTGTTTTGGCAAGGATCGGATTTAAGTTCAAAATTTGTAATGATAATTGAAAACTTGTCTGGAAAATGGCATGAACGTCTTACCATCTGAACGGATACTCCTCTCTCTCTCTCTCTCTCTCTCTCACACACACACACACACACACACACACACACACACACACGCACGCACACACACACACACACACATACCATATACTGTTTTTAAGACATTTACAAAAACTAAATTTAATGTCATATGATTGTCAAATACAAAACTTGTCCCTTCCTCAATATGATTCGAGGACTGTTAATTGTTATGCATATAGGTGTTATGGATTATATGATAACAAATATCCACAATTGTTTCAGAAACCTGGATAAAAGTCGGGAAAAGTCCAAGTCCAATTGTACTATGTAAAAAAAAAAAACTGCACAAAATGAGGAAAAATCTGCAAAGTAGTGGCAATCCAGAGCAGACAAACTGCACTTAGTGGAAAACACGTTCATTAAAATATTGAATATATTTTATAAAATTTGTCCTGGCTTATGATAAAAACCGTTTTGAAATGTTTACCGCCGATAAATGATATGTACCCATTCAACATCCGGTCGGTTAATAACATTACATCTTTTGGTATCACGTGCCATGCAGTGGAAAGGTTTGCTTTACAGAGTCGTCAAGACAACCCAACCCTTTTCATGACATAAGGCACAACGTTGATCAGTAGCCAACTACAAAGTATCTAACGACCGTCATCTGTTTCTACAACGAGATATATACTTGGTGCCTGTTTAGGTTTTTTTAAATATATAGATGAAATGAGAAGATATAAAATTCACCCCTGACGATTTATGAATAATTGTTGCTTGAGAGAATATATTTACGAAATAAAAGCTTGGATATAAATTCGTTCAAAATAGGTTCATCTGCTGACAGCACATCGTGAAAGAAAAAAACGTATTGTTGCGGACCCGGACACGTACAATAATCCTATTCCATGCCCCTCTATATAATAAAAGGCTTGTAAAGGAAACCTAGTGGTTAGCACGCCAGATGCTTGTCCGAAATGATGTAGATTCCAATCCTATTACTAAATTAGCGTTGGTCGGCTACTTTGGCGCGTCCTTGACAAGGCACTTTGCTCCAGTTTATAATCTATATGTATGTCTGTGCTGTAAAACACCAAACCAAACCAAAAATTGTTGGGTTTTTATTTATTTATTTATTTATTTATTTATTTATTTTTAATTTTTTTGTTTTATTTTTCATCCAGACTTGCAAGCGAAAATTGTTTAGACCTAATGAGACAAGATTCACATCAAATGATTTCAAGAAATTAAAAAGTGTTGCCAGACTAAGATATCTTGATTAATATTAGATTCTTGTACCTTTACTATACAATGGAAGTTCAGTACTTATAATATTATCCGTTTGTACAAAATGATTTGAAATGTCAACAATGACCGTTTTCATAATTTTTTTTTTCCCTGCTTGTTATAAAGTTTTTGTATTTAGCCCACTTTCTCGAACTCTATTCAACAGTTATCAAAACGTGATGGGTGAGTGTACTATACACCATGGGAAAAGGCAGATCACAGCGTTCTACTTTTTATCCAGTTCCAGGTGTGTGTGGCCTCAAGAAATTTTATTGATGTATTCGAGATATTAATTACCCCAATAATCTAAATAACTCGAAATATAGTATCCAGCGAAATTCTTCTCATGTCTCTTGCGCTGAGAAATGGCATTAAAATCAAAACAACAACAATATACTATATCTGACTGATAGCTTGAAATGATTATAGCTTCACTGAATAATAGATATGATGTCGCTCTTTGTTTCTCTGGGTTTCGCTTCCTTGAAATCATCCATCCGGGAATCTTATCTCCCACTTCTTTTGTTATACCAACATTGAGCGTCTTTGGGATGTTCAATAAGTGGAGGTGATCTTTCAGAGACACTCAAGGCAGAGCTTTATGGGCCATGCAATCGCTTGAACTTCCTATTTCAACTTTTCGTTTTCACATTAATATGTATCACAGGTCGCAATATCGCATTCTGCGAACTATTCTAATATTCAACATTTTATTATGGTCACTCATAGCGGTCTTCGGAACATCAGCTGAATCAAAGAAGCAATAGCTAATAGCATAGTGTGCTATATTGTCTGATATAAAAACATGTCTTTTCCCTGCCTCTCTCTCTCTCTCTCTCTCTCTCTCTCTCTCTCGCCTCAAACGTGCTATTTCTTAACCATCCTTTACGTGTATTGACACAACGTTCTGAAAATATGGAATAAGATATTCCGAACATATGGAACATGATATTCTGAAAATATTGAACACAACATTCTGAAAATACTGAACACGAGATTCTGAAGAAAAGGAACACGACATTCTAAAAATATGGAACGTGACATTCTGAAAATATGAAAAAGAAAAGATGTACCATTTCCGTTCAGTCATAACGTGATTAGAGTACAAAAAAATGAAAACTTGACAGGGATGGCATCGCATGTATGAGCATATTTATAACAGGCAAAATGAAATTGTTTACCCCTCCCCCAAAGCCCTTCGTCGGACGCTTACGGGGGCGCTGCACTAAGGATCTAAAACATTCATATTCATGTACCCGTCTGCACGTGACGACGAAAGTAGGATCATACGATTACAAACCCAATACTGATCTCAAGGTCTGCATCCCAGTTCAGTAACTCTCCTTTTCATTTACGCATCTTTGGAAACACCATTCTCAGTTCATCCAGATGCAGATTTCAAGTTTCAAAGAAAACAAGACGGACATACATGCTGACGAAAAGATATGAAATAACATTAGGACTCCTTTTTTCCATTCCCGTTCTCTTAATCATTTGCAGTAATGCTTCAAAGAATAATCGTGCCCTTGAAAAATTTGGGAATTCAAAATTAAAAATAAACTTTGAACATTAACCACCATGGTAAATGCTTCAAATATATTTTTATTAAAATGAATACAGTATCGTCAGTAGCACGTCGTTTATGGTATCATTAGCAGTATATAAGTTAAAATTAAAAAATTTAAATTCAAGGTGTGACAGCAATAATATAGTTAATAACTAAGTATCTTCTAGACTTTTAAGACTTATATTTGAGAATCACGTAAAAAAGGAACTGATTCAAATGTCAAATAATATTTCATAACAGGATTTTATATATATAT